>RJWM01022730.1:0-33207 GCA_004363535.1 Dasyprocta punctata
GAGTGCTGGGATTAAAGGCATGCGCCACCACGCCCGGCTTCTCTAACAGCTTTTAATATTATGTTTTTGTGTTGAATTTCTGAAATCTTGATTATTATATGTCTGGGTGTAGGCCTGTTATGGTCAAGTTTAGCTGGAGTTCTATATGCTTCAGTTATCTGAAAGTCTCTTCCTCTTCCCATGCTTGGAAAGTTTTCTGAAATTATTTCTGTAAATAGTCTTTTAATTTGATTTGTATTGACCCCTGCTTTTTCACTCACACCTTTTATTCGTAAGTTATGTAGGAATACTGTTAATTATTAAATAATAGTATCATCCAGAAAATGTATTACTGTGTTATATATTACTAAGTATATTATTGCTTAACATAGTCTAAAGAAGAATAGTTTTAGTACCAATTATTTTGAATAGCTGTGGTAACATCTTTTAAGAATGGCATTTTCTTAATATTGAATGACTATCTATGTATGGTTGTCAAGATCATGCTACTTGCATGAGACATTTTAGAGTCCCATGAAACAACTGGATGAAACCTTGGTGATTAGTGTTCATGCTCTTCATTTTACAGAAACAAACACTGTAGCCCAAATTCACAGAACTAGTTAGTTGCAAAGTATGACTACATCTTGGGTCTCCACCTAGTATTTTGTGAACTCTGTACTGCTCTCCTAAAATGGACCAAAAGAGGGAATTTGGGTTGGGCTGTAATTTTTTTTTTAAAAGCAGAATATATTTATTAAGAGAAAGCAAAATATTGTCTGAGAGAGAGACAGAAGGGGTCCCAAGTGGGTTGCCAAAGACTGTCTTTTCTAGGGACTTTATTTATAGAGTAAAACCACAAACTAAGGCAGATCTAAGGTGGGGAAAACATGGGAACTCACAAGGTGGGCATAAGGTGGGACAAAACTGGTTAACCAATAAAATTAATGGCTCAGGTAAAATTGACTAAGTTGAGTACAAATGGGGAAGCAAGTCATATAATAAGCTGACATGCTTAAAGAGCAGTGACTCTTCCCTAGGGGGTTGGGATGGTGACTGTTGGCTTTCTCAGGTGATAGAGACCTATTTAGAATATCAGTACTTAGGATGTGGGTGTATTTGTTTGTTTGATTTTTGAGGCCTGGCCCACAGCAGGAGGTGTCTGTCTCCCCCACAGTTGCAAGGTATTTGGCCTTCTGCAGTGACTCCTTCGAGGACGTAGGCCTGTCTGACTGCCTATAATATTTTTATATAACTCAGTTGCCTGTAACAATCCCCCTCTGAAGAAGTAACCTGAACTGCCGTGAGGGAGTAATGGGTGATGACTGATCTGGCTTCTTCAGGCTGAAGGGGGTCATAGTTGTTGATTGGCAGCCAGGGGTACTCTGCAGAGGTTTTATCTAAAGGCCCTCAATAGACACCAGGCATTTTTATCTTGGGTAGGCATACAACTTTAAGTCTGGAGGAGACAAAGGAAAAGAAACAATTAAGTATGTATGGGCCAAATAGAATTAATAGGATAAGTATGAGTATAGTTAACAAAGATTTCCACCAAGAGAAGCTAGTAGTGGCTTTCTATAAGGAGGATAAAGATAATGTTCAGGAAATTTTAAGAGTCTGACATGTCATTGATTTATTGTCTAATATCTTGAACAGCTATTGAGATATCAGTGGAAGGATCAGGAATGTACACACATTTAGTTTTTATAATTGCACAAGTACCTCCTGTGCTATTAGAATGTCTCATGTCTCTGATTTTGGAGGATGCCCTGTCTCATTAATTTTACTTTTTGCACTTAGGAGAGAGACCAGCTGTGGTGTCATTTAAGGCCCACTGAGTATAGTTAGTTAAGGGCCTCAATATGTGTCATATAACCTTTTCTTTGGACAAGATCTGGTGGATTCCAGTAAAAAGAATCCAGCTTATTTGTTACTGGTTTTATCTGTATGATGCCTTGGGGTTTGGCACCTTCTAGGCGGAACAAATTTTAATCAAAGCATATATAATTGAAGTATGAGCATTAGAGCTGACAGGTAAGTTTACTGTTTCTAAGGGATAGCAATTGTAACCCATTGACATTTAGGTCCCTTTACTGATGAAGTCTGACATTTTGTCATAAATCCCTCTAGCTTTAGTTATAATTATCTGTAAATTTTTGATAATGTATGAGAACCAGATTAGCATATTATTTGACAAATGAAAAGCTCTCTTAAGTTTTTAAACATGAACAGCAATATGTACTGTATTTGTAAAAACCAGTCTCAGCATTATTTTGATTAGTTGGCAACCTGGATATATATTACAGCATTTAGACAGGATAAAATCTCCCCAGGATTGGAGTTGGGCTTTTAGGCATAACTAAGAGGAATGAGTGAACAGAAAGTGATCTAGTTACAGTTTAAGCAACATGTTTTCGTGACAGTTTATTGAGGTGTAATACCTGGAAGGAAGACCAGAGTTGAGAAGGACAAAGAGACATGTGCCAATGTCCATCAGCTGGGTTTTAACTTCTTGTCATGATTACTCAGGGCTCCTCCTCGGAGATGACAGGCAGAGATGACAGTTTGCCCAGAGGGAGGAGATGAGTGCCCCGAGGCCCTTTAGTCCTGCTGAACCAGCTAATAGGATGGGTCTGAACTCTGGATGGACTGTACTTTGACTGTTACTGTAGTTTTTTTTTTTTTTTTCGGCACCGGGGATTGAACTCACAACCTAGCACCTGTCAGATAGGCGCTTAAGTCACTGAGCCAAACTCCTGGCCCTGGTTTTTTTGAGGCAGGGTCGCACTGTGTAGCTCAGGCTGGCCTTGCGCTCACGTTGTAGCCCAAGCCGACTTCGAACTCACAATGCTCCACCTACCTCAGCCTCCCGAGTGCTGGGATTAAAGGCGTGCGCCACCACGCCCAGCTTGTTACTGTAGTTTGTGAGAAGTAGAAAGTGGAATGAAACATGGGAATCTTTTTCTTTAAGTTTATATTTTGTGTGATATGGTGAAATATGTAGGATAAACCAACCAGAATAAAAATCTTCCCTGTCATACTTGTGTATAAATAGTTTAATACTTCTTGCCAATACTTTTGAAAATGATGCAAACAAAGTGCAGTGGTTTTCTTTTTGTTTTCTTTTTTTTTGTGTTTTTGATAGAGGGTTTCACTATGCAGTTCAGGCTAGCTTTGAACTCACTTTGTAGCCCAGGCTGGCCTCGAACTCCCAGTGATCCTCCTGCCTTAGCCTCCTGAGTGCTGGGATTATAGATGTGCACCACTATGCCTGGCTCCAGTGGTTTTATTTTCTAGAATTCTCATCCATCTCTGTCTCTCTACTGTTCTGTGCATATTTATCACATTGGAGCATTTTGGGTTAATTTTTTTCTTGGTGACCCATGTGGCTCCTGAGGTTCGTGGGGTGAAGGACTGTGAGAGGATGAGAAAAATAAAGAGACAAAGCTGGGGTCAGGTGGAGCCCTTATTCTCCTGATGGGAGGAAAGGTACTGCTCAACTAATGCACCAGGTTTATTTATATACGGGAAAGGATGACATCAATTTTAGCCCCTCTGCCTAGCAATCCATTGCTTGGATTGCCTGAGAGCTTGGTGTTTTTCTGGGCTGTAGCAACTTCTTTATGTGGTTGACCCCGGGCACTCTTTCTTTTTTGGTAGGGTCATGTCTGACTCATGCCCTAGGTCAATTTCCAGCTTCAATGGCTCCTGACATATCCATCTCTTTTGTTTTGTTGTTGCACAGGATGGGTGGTTAGTTGAAGCTGGAGGAGCTGTGTTGGAGAGCTCTGTAGAATATCTTTTTATTTCAAGTGCAGTCTGAAGATTTTATTTATTATTATTATTTTTTTGTCGGTACCAGGGATCGAACTCACAACTTTACACTTGCCAGGCAGGCGCTTAAGCCACTGAACCAAACTCCCGGCCCTCAGTCCAAAGATTTTAAGTCCCTGCATTCTGCAGTTGAAACCTTGTGCAGTCCATTAATCCATAACAGTAGTCAGCTAACACTGTAGCTGGTAATTGTCAAAAGGTATTAGTGATTTGAGTTTCATTTATAACATTACTTTATTTATTTATTTATTTATTTATTTTTTTTTTGCGGCACCGGGGATTGAACTCACAACCTCGTGCCTGCCAGGGCAGGCGCTTAAGGCACTGAGCCAAACTCCCGGCCCTATAACATTACTTTAAAGCTGAGTGTGGTGGCACACACCTTTAGTCCCAGCACTTGGGAGGCTGAGATAGGAGGAGAGTTGTGAGTTCGAGACTGGCTTGGGCTACATTGTGAGCAAGCCTGGCCTGTACTACATAGTGTGACCTGTTCTTGAAAAAATATAGGGCCTGGAGTGTGGCTCAGTGGCTTAAGCGCCTGCTGGGCAGGCATGAGGTTGTGAGTTTGAGCCCCGTACCGCAAAAAAAAAAAAAAAAAAAAAAAAAAATTACTTTAGCATTGTTTTATATACCCCTATTAGTTGTACATTTTCTGCAGGATATTCGAGACCAAGTTAAGGTGAGACCTGTTTTAAAAACAATAAGTTTTTTGGTTATTTATCAAGGTCAGTTAATTCTCAAGAAATACCTTGGAACACTACATAACACCTCTTAGTTCTTGTTAGTATAACCCATTTGGATGAGTCACGGCCATTGCTTGACCAAGTTGCTTTCTGTGAAAGCCTGGGAGATTTTTCTTCTGGTGACTCGCCTTAGGCACACCACACACCGATGATCACTTTCCTCTGTGGTCTCATAGTCTCCTTGATCAAAGGACCAGGGACTCACTGAGCACAGGTTCTCTAATGTCCTGGGTCCTCATTGACCTTGGAGGGCTAGGGCCAAAATATTGGCTATCCTCTTAGCCCATCTATCTCTCTAATTGTTGGTCTCTAAACCTCAGTTGTTGAACATCCAGAATAAAAAATTTCTACCAGTACAGTGTAGTAGAGGCATTATCATCTTACCTAAATATTAAACATCTTAGAACATAAAATAGAACCATTATTTTTTAAAACAACCATGGATATTTTAACATTTGAATAACTGCAGAATGTTAACAGTTACATATTTTACACAGAAAATTAGAAATCAAAACCATACCTAATGTTATGACAATCACGATGACATTTTTTAACACACTTGAATTTGCATTTTTTAACATAAGATACCCCCTTTTTGGGCAGTCATCCCTATCTAATACATAAAAGCTTTTTACCTAACTTGTTGACCTTTAGTGGGATGTACATCTCTTAAGTTTTTGTTAAAGGCAGAGGTCTGAATCTGAAACAAAAGTTTGTCACCATGAACAATCTGTTTTACATTTTTTAAGACCTGTAGATCTGGAGGCATAAATACATAAATATACCATGAGACTAATAACAATCTTTCATAGCCACATGAAACCTTTGTATGGGCATTTTTAAATCAAAAACTTTATTATTTCTTTTGATGATGACCAATGTGAACATATTATAATAATATTTTATATAACCTTAGTTGGGGTGTCTCCCATAAGGCTACAGAGATCACTAGGGGCTCCAATCAATGGATAAGAACTGTTTAAAAATGTTACCAGGCAGCTGCTTTCTTATTCATCAAATGGAGTCCTGTCCAATAATCCTCTCCAAGGGATTTTGTTTACTCATCTTAATAATTTTTGGATGGCTTATGAAAAACTCCAATCATAACATTTAACGTATTATTTTTGAACAGTGAGAGACTGTCAAGTCCATAATAAACAAGAATATATAGTAGCTTTACATAACTAATCTTTGCATCATTTGGATCAGCTGGCAACCCAGGTGGAAGCATGCATTGTAAATCTATAACCCAAACAAACCAAAATGCAAGAGAAAAAGGAAAAAAGAAAAAGTTGTTGAGCTCAAAAATAAAAGAAACAGCTGTTTACAGAATGGACAAATGGACAAACATGGACAGATGATCTGTACAGATTTGAACAGGCATAGAAACAAGTACAGAGTTGTTGGTGTCCACAAGAACTCTGTAAGTTCCCAGGGGCTATTTCATGCCCTTTGCTGAACTAGCTCACTTCTTAAACCCTTTGTCTTCTGGGTTGAAACACCTGTCACCTCCAGCATCCCATACCCTCAGGGTGTTTCTTAGGCGTTCCGTGCCACTTGGGCACTCCTGTATGAGCACTTGTGCTTTCAGCTTCACAGGTGTGAATGATCACTAGCTCAGCTGACTCCTAACAAGTGCTTACAAACAGACTGGACAGACAGATACAGACAGACTGACAAACATCTTACACAATCAGTACACTCAAATATATTTGAGCCAAATTTAATTACACTAATTTTTTACAGTCATAGTATTTGTAATTATAAATAGCCTAGTCAGATTTATTGTAGGTCAATTAGCAGAGATCTCTTATGAAAGAATTTGGAAAGGACAAAATCTTATCTATAATTAACATATATTTTTATCATGGGACTTAGCATACACTCTTACCTATTTAGACCTTTGGTTTTATTTTTTGTTACCATCTTCTGGGCATCTCGGGTCAATTAAGGTTGGTGCTAGCTTCATCCTTTTCTGTCAGTTGTGGCATGGTCTCTGAGGCATCACTGTCATAGGACTGAGCAACTGCCTCTTGAGAGGTGGAATCAACTCCTTCTCTGGGTTTGGGTCCATGATGCAGCCAGACAGCACACATTGGCACCCAGATAGGCCATTCAGCATTTCCTGGAAAAGCATAAGCATACCCTCGACCCCAAATTAGCACTGGGCTGGATGCTTTGATTGTCCAGTATGAAGAGCTTTCCAAAGTACTTTTCTTAACCTTTATTTGATTGCATTATTTTTCTGCTGCAGTAGTTTCATCTTTATTAAAATTTAAATGTGAAATCTATTATGATGTGAACTCTCCCTTTTGTTTTTGAAATTTAAATGGTGCACATTTAACTATTTTTAGATCTGAAAATTATAAGCAAGTTTTGTGGTAAGGTATAGAGAAAAAACTGCGTTTTGTATTTAGGCACCTTGGGCACGCCCCTTGCTGTTGTGACACATAGGTTGTGCTCCTGCTCTGGCCTGGAGGCCCCGCTGTTGTTGGGGATCTGAGCAATGGTGCGGTGTAAACTTTTGATGCATGAAGCGCATGCGCAGGTGATGGGAAAAAAACCAGCTTGGCTTGGGCGCACCAGAGCTGCATCCCACTTCTGAACCATGTCCTGCCTTCCCAGGCCGTGTGCCACAGTGCTGCTGGTGGGGCAGCCACTGAAAGGATTGGCAGCCCCAGTGGAGTTTGCTCCTCAGCACACAGGAGGCAGGGCTGCAAACCCCAACTCTGTGGCGAGGTCCTGCCTCACAAGCCAGACCAGGCTAGGTCACCCCAGGGAAAGTTCTCTGTGCCTTACACCATTTATATGTGTATATATTAAAGGCAAAATTCTGTAATGGTTTTAGACCCTGATGGCTAGAAATCAAATCTTGGGATGTCTCTCTCATCCAATGAAGAAAGCCTCCTCCGCACCTTTGTGGCTGTTATTCTAAATTTATTATAAATTTGTAACTCAAAAGCAAGTCACTCATGTGATAGCAAAGGCATTTGTGTCCCTTCCAGTTAAATCAATTTAGCATTTTTACTAGGGTGAGAACATTGTTCACACCTGTAGATCGTAGTGGTAACATCCAGAGGCGTGCCATAGGCCAGTGGCGTTGGGCAATAACTGAAGCATTTGTCCCTGTGTCTAAGAGCCCTTTAAATGCTTTTTCTTTAATTATCAATTTTATCTCAGGATGATCCTGCTTAATCTGTTGAACCCAATAAGTATCAGAAGACCCAAAACCCTTGGATACCCTTTATTTATTTACAGATTTTCCAGTTTTTGTCAAGGGAAGAATAACAAATTAAGCAATATAAGACTCTGGGGAGATTTGAACCATGTTTTGAATAGATTGAACCATAAGCTTGATTTCCCCTTGCAGCTGAAACAAGGAACACTGTTTCTTCATCTCCCTTGTCTGGGCCTAGCTCCAGGATTGGTGGAGCTCTTTGGTTCCCTCCCCTGCTTGGGGGCTTGTGAGAAGTAGTGAGAGGAGCAGAAAGCAGCAGTTTCTCCCTGTTAAATAACCCTTTAAAATCTGTAGAGGTCCAGCTAGATTTGTGTTGGTTTTTTTTTAACCTAATCTTGTTCTAAGCTGTTTTCCAATTTTCTCCAAAGTCTGTAAATTTACAATTCCTTCTTCTGGAAACAAACTCAAGAAATTTAGCAATTCAGTATAGAGTCAGTGTATTGAAAACTAAAATTGACTTAAGAAAGCAAAAAAGACCTAAATAAACGTAGAGTTACATTAATCGTGAATTTGAAACAAGTACCCCTGAAGTAAATAATTTTGAAAAACAACAGAGTTTGAGAATTTACACTACCAGCTATCAAGACTTACTACAAAGCCATAGTGAGACAGTGATATGCTGGAGTCAGCCAATTATTAGCTCGTGAAAGCCAAATGTTGAACTTTTAGAAGTTTTACAGGTTAATTGTTGTCACATTGGTTATTCACCATTGTCTTTTGTGAGAGTATTTTGTAAACAAAAAAAAGCAAACCACAAATCAGGACCACATTACTCCCCAACAACTAGGAGCCTGCCAGGCCAAGCAGAGCCTTGCCATCTCAGGAAGCTGTCTGAGTTGTAGCACCCCTACTCTCTGGCAGGGCTGTTGTAGGCCCTGCTGGAAGTTTTTCTTCTGGAACAGGAAAGCCTTCCACATCAGTTTTAAATTTACATCGAGTGGCCCAACGATATTGTCATCTACACTTTGGACAGATAGTTGAAGGTTTTGTTGAGGGGACAAATAGTAGCTGTCAGCCCCCAAAGGTGCAGCAGCGCAACTATTGGCAAAATGCCCCCTCCCCCCACAACAAAAACAAGCTGCTTTGTTTTTTCTCTTTTGTTTAGACTGTGAACTAATGACCTGAGTGATTATAATTTGTCTCTGATTACTGGGGATTGAAAATTTAGTAACCGGCTAGGTATGTTGAAAATGTATTCCCCCACCTGTTTGGCTTCTTTTAGCATCAATTACAAGGGAAACAGAAAAGATGACTCTACTCCCTTAGAAGCAGAAGTTTCAACCTGTGATGCAGCAAAATTTGTTTGAGCTGAAAAGGCAGGAGTTGCTGCTTGTGGCTCAGTTAAGGTTATTGGGGTGGCTGTCATTCCACCACGTTTTCCCTGCTTGGGACTCGATTCTAAAACTGCCTGAAGCCAGTTCCATTGTGGTTGTCTCAAGAAGTTTATGATTATTAAGACCTTGTCTAGAGCAGATCCACAGAAGGAATGTAAATACTGGGATCAGCATGCAACAAACTGTTCCTTAAACATTTGTGATTCTTTGCAATACGTTTGTCCCAGAATAATCAATATACCTCTCTCTATCTCTCTTTTTTATTTATTTTTTGCTGGGGAAGGGGTTTATCCCAAGCCTGTTTATAACTGGCCCTAGAGAATAAGGAAGTTTCAATGCCCCACTCTTTACACCTGATGGAGCCAATATCAATACACTCCAGTGATGACTATTGACCTATACCAATGTACTTCTCCCCGTAGTTGCGCACACATGAGAAATGTCCCCTCTCCCTCAATCTCTTACCCAGTCTGTGTTCTGGCGCCATATGCTGCGACCCATGCAGCTTCTGAAGTTCTTGGGGTGAAGAACTGTGAGAGGATGAGAAAAATAAAGAGACAAAGCTGGGGTCAGGTGGAGCCCTTATTCTCCTGATGGGAGGAGAGGTACTGCTCAACCAATGCAGCAGGTATATTTATATACTGGAAAGGATGATGTCAATTTCAGCCCCTCTGCCTAGCAATCCATTGCTTGGATTGCCTGAGAGCTTGGTGTTTTTCTGGGCTGTAGCAACTTCTTCATGTGGTTGACCCCGGGCACTCTTTCTTTTTTGGTAGGGTCATGTCTGGCTCATGCACTAACTCAATTTCCAGCTTCAATGGGCTCCCAACATTTTCTGTTCCATAATGAACTATTAATTCTTTGGAAAAGGCCATGTCTTTCATTATTTATGCAGTGCTAGTAAAACATAAAATTATTTGTTGAATAAAAGGATATACTCTTGCATCAATATAATTTTCACATGTGGCATAAGAACAGAAGGGTAAGCCGGGCGTGGTGGCGCACGCCTGTAATCCCAGCACTCAGGAGGCTGAGGTAGGCGGAGCATTGTGAGTTCGAGGCCGGCTTGGGGTAGAACGCCAGCACAAGGCCGGCCTGCGCTACATAGTGCGACCCTGCCTCAAAAAACCAGGGCTGGGAGTTTGGCTCAGTGCCTTAGGCGTCTGCCCTGGCAGGCGCGAGGTTGTGAGTTCAATCCCCGGTGCCGCAAAAAAAAAAAAAAAAAAAAAAAGAACAGAAGGGTAGAACCTCCACACCAGTCTTTGATCACTGCCTAAAGGTTGTCATTTGAAAGCTGAAGAAGAGAGAGAGCAGTTTTTTTAGGAGTTAAAAGTGGTTTGGCACTGAACATTTTGAAGATTTGTGGTGAGAGCAGAAAAAACTGTTGTCGTACTCCACATTGGCACTTCTGAATTAAGAATCTCCTTTCCTTTCTTACTCTCACCATCCTTTTTCATGGTGTGACTAGTGAGTCAGTCTGTTCTGCCTCTGCACCTCTTTTTCTGCTAGACCTGTTTTGTAGTCCTTCAGTCATGACCAGTTTGTGTGAGGGTGAATGAAAGGAGGGGAGTTAAAATGAGTTCAGCCAAAAGCATCTGACATACGCCACGTGGAAATGCAGCACTAAGGCTCTGGAGCTGCAGAGATGAATTAAAAAAAAAAAATTTTTTTTTTTTTTGCCTTTGAGGGATAAAAATTTTAGTAAGGAACAAGTATATGCAAAAAACTTATTTTCAACTTCTATGTAATTTGTAACTCTTATGGAAAGGAGCTATCAAGTACAGAAGAGGGAGGGCCCTTTGGTTGGCTTTTAGGGGAGGAAGGACGTTGCAGAAAGTGGACTTCTTCCCCAGGGTGAGGTTGCCAATCATGGATCAGGGAATTTAACTTCAGTGTATTCTGCTTTTTTTTTTTTAAATAACATCTGTGTTTTTAAAAGAAGAAAAGCTGCATTTTCCTCTGATATGTGTGACGTCAATTTCTTCCTCTTATTTGTAGGGTTTTTTGTTGTTGTTGTTTTTGTTTTTTGGGTCAGTTAGTAAAAACTGCCTGATGGAACAGTCATACATCTAGAAAGACATTACCATCATCTTTATATTAAGAATTAGGCATAGACAATGAGTTATTCAGGGAGAGTATCAACAGCAATTAGAATAATGTTCATTTAGTGTAAAATATATTTGGTTCTAAATTTCTCGTGATATTCTTTGCTTTTACAGTCTGTTTGTTGCATTTTCTCATTGTGATTCATAGTTTTCATTCACATTCTTAATTTGAACTTGGAAGGTTAGAACTTACACAATGATTTTTCTTCTCCCCCCGCCCCCACTACAGTGGCCACAGCAAAGGGAACTTGGCTATGGAGGCGTTGTTGGAAGGAATACAAAATCAGGGGCATGGTGGGTAAGTTTGCTTTTGACCTTGTGCTTCTCACTGGAGTTTAAAAGTATATCTGAGTTATGCTTTTGATTATACTGTGCTTAAGTACAGAAGCAAAAGTATTACATGAAAACTAGGCTGACCTGTGCCATGTTTGTGGACAGCATGTCTCTTTCAGATATTTGTCTCATCTTAGCATTGTGAAGCTTAACTCTTGCTTAAGTTTTCTACTCTTCAAAAACAAAAATACAAGAGGTTCTGTGACTGAAGAATATATGCTTTTGTAAAAAAGCATTTGTTAGTGATTAGAACCTTCCGTGGCCATTCATATAAATGTCTTCAAGTCTAATACATCTGTGCCCACCTCTGTTTCTCCTCTGCAATATCTGCTATCTCCTGAAACTTGGAAAGACATCAGCAAGTTTATAGTAATAAGGAGATTGCTTTAAGTTTCAAATAACAAGGTGGAAAGAAATAGTTGAAATAAATATGACTTAAACATATATTTCTGGAAACAGCTTTTGAAACTATACTATCACTTTCCTGCTTGCTTCTCAGACTTTCTATTTTGGTTAGGTGAGAAATGTATTTTGGTTAGGCTTTCCTGAATGCTTCCTGAAAGCTTCCCTAAAATATTGCAAAAGAGCTAGTTGTGGAGGTCTCACTATGTAAGCCAGATGTAAAACATCAGTCTTGTGTTTGATCCAAAGCCTTAGGCTTTAGGTTGCTCATCAGTGGAAGATAAAATAGTCAGTGGAATAAATAATTTTAATATGAGCATTAACATTTTTCTGCTGGCTTGAATCTGTGGTGGTACTTGCATGATTGTTCTATCAGGTAGCTTGAACCACTGGTGATACAAATAATCACATTTATTGGTCTTTTTATTAATAAAATTAATAAAAACTGCCTGATGGAACAGTCATACATCTACCAGCAGTGGTTCAAGCTGCTTGGCATCAAGACATACAAATTACAGCCCTGTTGTGAACACATTAAAAGCAAAAGCTCAGAAACCCTGTTTTTTGCTTCTAGTAATTTATTGACATTGTTCTGCTTCTGGTAGGCTTAATGTACAGTATTTTTATATGTAAAAGATGGAAAAGTCCTTGAACATACGTTCTGTATTTTTAATGGTATATTTTTATTTATAGGGGATTTTTGACATCCTGTGAAGCAGAACTACAAGAGCTCATGAAACAGATTGACATAATGGTGGCTCATAAAAAGTCTGAATGGGAAGGGCAGACACATGCTCTGGAAGCTTGCCTGGACATCCGTGATCGGGAACTTAAGACCCTTAGGAGTCAGTTGGATATGAAACACAAAGAGGTAAAGCAGTTGAATCTCTTTTTTTTCTTCTTCCATACTTTAACCTTATCCTTTATGTTAGACATGTTTCTTGAATATTTATGAAAGCATTTGTGTGCCAAATTAGTTTCTTTGTTGGTTTTTATTTCAATTCTAATGGTTTCTTTTTTAAGGAAAAATCATTATGAAAATGTATAAGAATATTAATGTTTATTTCAAGATTATTTTACTTTGGTCAAATATAATACATACACAATTTCTTTAAGAACATGTAAAAGGGTATCACAAATCTTTATGTAACTTTCATTGTAATATATGGGCATATCAACATTCACTGAGTTCAGTGGAAGTTTTTTTTGGCCTCATTGTATGGCTAGTTAAGAACAAAGTTGAGTTGTAGATTCTATAATTTATCTCTTTTGTTACCTTTAAACACAATTTTTATTTATTTTTATTTTTTATTTTTTTGGTACCAGAAATTGACTCATGACCTCTGTCACTTGCCAGGCAGGTGCTGTGCTGCTGAGTTATATCCCCAATCCTGTTACCTTTAAAACAAATTTAAGAAAGTCCTTTAAAATTATGTGTACCTTAATTGAAAAGGGAAAAGAAACAAAAGTTACTTGTAATCTCACTACCTGTGGATGTTGGTAATTTGAGGGAAAATATAATAATATTTGCTGATGTATTTCTCATAATTTAGCTTCTACAGTGGGAAGAAGAAGACTGAGTATTGGAAGGAACACATTTCCATGAGTGGTATACATTGAGATTGTGGTTAGACTGATGACCTTTATCAAGAGTAGTTTAGATATGTTCCATGTAACAAGGAAAGGATTACGTTTGATAAAAATGTTCTTTTGCTTGTCAAGAGAATCTTCTAATGGTTGACCAGTTGCACTTTGGATCAGAGTACTACGCAGTACTGTTAGGCATACTGAATTCTGATTTCTGAAAATGCTGTTTGTTAAACTGGAATTTATTTTAAGATTTAGGTAGATCTTTTAAGACTACAAATTTTATTATTTTTTTCAATTAGATTTTATTGGTATTGTCTTAGTTACTTTTCACTCAGTGCTGAGACAAAATACCTGACACGCAAAGTTAGAAAAGGAACGGTTTATTTCTTACAGTTCTTGGGGGTTTCAGTCCATACTTAGTTGGCTCCAAGGCAGCTTGGCATGGTGGGGCAGCCATTCATGGCAGCTGCCAAACAGCAAGGCAGACTGGCAAGAGAGATTGGAAGAGCAAAAGAGGGAGGCGTTCTCTTGCCCTTACACTGTAAGTCGGCTCCACCCCTGGGCGGGTGCAGCACTCACACCACCAATCCCAGCACTAGACAACAAACCCATCACAAATGCCAGACTCAGCCCCATCCAAATTACATGAGACCTTGAGGGGACCCAGGATCAAACCAATACAGGTACATTTTAGATATATAACAATCACATTCATCATAGAGAATTTGTACCTGTACATGATGTAACTTGTTTTTCCCCCCATTCCCCAACCCTCCTTTCAATTCCTCTTCCCCTCCCCATTTACAAAGCGTTTTTTCCATGTTTTCCTTCTTTTCTCTCTCTTTTTTTTTTTACTTTTCCCTTTTTTTCTTTCCCCTCCCTTCCCCATTTAAACATTTTCCTCCTATTTCATAATACCTATTATACATTTTGGCCTTTATTTACACTTTTGGTTTCTCACATCAGAGAAACAATGCAATATTTATGCGTGTGTGTCCAATTCAGTTCTTTTAAGAATATGGACTGTAGGTGCGTCCATTTTCCTAGAAATATCTCAAGTGTATCCTTCTTTATGGCAGAGTATTATATCATTGTATAAAAAAACCACATGTTCTTTATTCATTCACTAGTCGATGGGCATTTGGGTGGTTTCCCAGAATTGGCTATTATAAACTGTGCTTCTATAGATGTAGACATGCATCACTGTGATATGAGGCTTTTAAGAGAATACAAATTTTAAAATTATACCTGTGCAAAGATGACTGAGGTGATCAGAGCTCACCAAAGAATAATCATATTTCATTTTTTTTCTTGTGGTAAGAGTAACTTTTTTTTTTTTTTTCTTGAGACAGGGTTTCACTATGAAGTTCAGGCTGGCCTTGAACTCATGTTGTAGCCCAGGCTTGCCTCAAACTCACAGCAGTCCTCCTGCCTTGGCCTCCTGAGTGCTGGGATTACAGGTGTGTGCCACCATGCCCAGCCTTAAGAGTAACTTTTTTTAAAAGTAGGAAAACAGTCAAATGTAAAGAAAAATTATATAGTACAGTGAACTCTTGTGTACTTCTCATCTAGATTCACAAATTACTAACATTTTACCCTATTTGTGTAACCATATGCCTACTTTTTGCTGAACTGTTTGGCATGTTACAGATACCATGACCTTTTGTTCCTCCAATACTTCAGTATATGTTTTAAGAAAAAAAGCATTTTCTTTAAAAATGATAATGTAGGCAGAATCTATGCTTCTTTTCTGGAAAGCTACTTTAGCTACCAATTCTTTATTTTCTCTAGGATAAAACAAAAGTAGTCCTGCCTAGTAAGTTGAAGTGATAGTGACTTCCTGGATAAGAAAATCACTGTACATAAAGATATTTAGTTGTTTATTTGTTAAAATTATGAAAGACAGTTCATATTTGTAATAATGAGACTATCTAGTCATTAGGAGGCTAAGATTGAACACTTATTCCCCTGGCCTGTATGGAGATCCCTTTCCTGGCTTCATCGTGGTCAAAGAAGGCTTATATTTGTAATCCCATGGGGAGAAGTTATTGGAATTGTAGTGAGTTAATTCTAATCTGCCACTTCCAGTGCAACCCAAGGCGAGAATAAAGACACTTAGGCATATATACAGTTACGAGGAGCCAAGAGGTCCTTTGTCCAGCCAAGATGGTGGTTCACTAGGACAAAGGCCACGACCCAGAGCCCAACCTGGGTTTTATTAATTCTCCATGAGGGGAGTGGCTCAGGGATGAGTAACAGAAACACGTGACTGCCTTGACTGTAGTGACTGCCGTGAGCTGGGCTAGGTAGGAGATCTGAGATCACCTCTGTGATACACAGAGGGCAAGAAATGCAGAGAGAGAAATCTGCATAACACAACTGAGGTAGTATCTAGTATTTTGTGGTTGGTGCTTCAAATCTGATGTACAATGCTTTTTGCCCTGGGAAGTCATAATCTGTTTCTTGAGCCTGGGTCCCAGCATGGAGCATTGGCTCTCCATTGAACCTGGCTCAACCACGTATTTGGGGAATCACTGGGCAGGGAAATAGTGACTGAGGCATTGCTTCAAAGATTATTGGTCAGCTCCTCAGCTAGCCCAGTTTACATTGCTTAAAGCCAATTGAAGGGGCAAAGAAATAGCCTAACCAGCTGTGTACATATCAATGCATGGAGATAGGGCCAAGTTTATCCAAAATGGAGATGGTTGCTCTTCTTTCAAGGAGAGTCCTCTGGGTGGTTCCCTACAGGCCTAGTTTTAATGTTAGGGGCACTACTGCTATTACTTATGACCTAAAGGAGAAACAGAAAGAGTGAATGAGTGGATTCCATAGTAAAGATTTGAAGGTTACAAATTTGGCACATAAGAAGACATAAGAAGAAATTTAAGAATGCAGGTGTCTGGAAAATTTGCTGTTGCATTTATTAGGATGTTGACAGTGATTATGTTTTTTCAAATTAATATCTTGAATTGATAAAAGAATACTTTTATCAGTCACTAGTAATGGCAGTGTATTCCATGGAGTTTGTAAAATTATATTGTAGTAAATCACTTCTTTCAGGTATGTTCATATCTGATTTGATTAATTCATAGTATTAAAAGTACAAAATAGAGTTTTAAGTTTTGTCATTTTACTTTTGAAAGGTACAGTCTTAGAAACAGTTTGTCCTGTGGTAAAAACTATTGCTATTCAATGACAGGTCTGTCTTGAGGTAAAAAACTTGAATCAGAATGTAAATCAGTGCATTGTATCCTTCACTGAGAAAACCTTTCTGTGTAAGCCCGATGTAGTGTTTCATGATACAGTTGATTTACATTCTACTTCATGTTCGTTATCTGCTCCTAGATTGCTTTTTGTGACCAGATCCATCTGCCTGCAGGTCCTGCTTGAAGGAGTACTTGTATAAACAATTCATATTTTTTAATTGTCAATGAATGTACTTTTTCTTTTTTCTAAATAAAAGTTTATTGATTTTTAAAGTTATTTTGTCAGCAGTTTGCTGGGTTTCATTTTTTAATTTTAATTTTTATTAGTACATATTTGTAATACATAGTGATTATATTGATGGAGAGGAGTTGGTACACATACCTCACATATCTTTTTCCTTTTTTTATTTTATTTTAAAGAGAATAAAACCAAGCAAAATAAAACAGAATAAGGCCAATCAAAACAAACCAGTGTAAGTGACACAGGACTTCAAAACAATATGAAATCAACAATGGTTACCATAATGCCTCTTGTTGTATTCAAAATAGCTGCAGATACCTTCACACGAAGTAAAACATCAAACCAGAACAGAATAGAACCAATGAAAAAAAACAATGAATGCAATAAAGGACTTCAAAACAAGATAATAGTAAATCCAAAATGGCTACCACAGTATATCTTGTTATCTTTGAAATAGCTGCCCATGCCATCGGATGTAACAAAATCGAACAAAACAAAACGGAATAAAACCAAACTCATCAAACCAATGAAAATGATATAGGACTTCAAAACAAGATAATAGGGAATTAATAATGGCTACCATCTTCAGAAGGAGACCTCCAGTAGATTCCACACTGCATATCACTATCCTCTGAATGGACGATCAGACCACTGGCCCTAGACCTGCAAAGTCAGTGAAACACCAAACGCCACAAGCATCAAATTGCATTTCACCTGAGTAGCTATCATCACAGCCTGTGTTTCTTCAGATCAGCCAGTTGCTTGGGAGAGGGGGTTAGCTGTTCTTGTTTCCCAGTCTGTGTGCCTGAATCTGGTTGTCCCCCAACGATGGTGGCCTGCACATGGCACTGGTTAGTGGGGAGGGCTTGCTTCTTGGTGAATTCTGGTTCTCTTACTCCCACCTCACACATCTTAATGCTGTTTTTGTCCCCTAACCTTCCCCTTCCTCCCTGCTCCTTCCACCTCTTGGTCCCTTACCATTTGCAAAAGTGCTATTTCCATCTTTTCCTTTTTTTTCTTTTCTTTTAATCCCCTTTACTTTCTTTCTTTCCCCTCCTATCTCTGTCCCTTTTCTCATTTCATAAAGATCTTCCTGTAAAATACCATTTTATCTTTTGGTCATTTTTTATATTTTGGGTTATTCATATAAGAGAAACTGTGGTATTTAAGCTTGTATGTCTAATTTATTTCACTTAATGTCATGGGCTCAAGCTGCATCCGTTTATCTATGGATGCCTCGTTTATCCTTTTTATGGTAGAGTAGTACTCCATTGTGTGTAAATACCACATTTCCTTTACTCACTCATCAGTTGATGGACATATAGATTGTTTCCAAGATTTAGCTATTATAAATCTTGTTGCTATAAAAATGGGCATGCATGTATCACTGTAATATGATGTCTTTAACTCTTTTGGGACGATACCTAGAAGAGGAGTAGCTGGTTCAAATGGAAATTCTAGTTTTATTTTTTTGAGGAATCTCCCTACTGATTTTCACAGTGGTTGTACTAGTTTACTTTCCTACCAACAATGTAGAGGAGTTCCTTTTCCCCCCAACAGCTTTACTTGCATTTGTTATTATTTGATTTCTTGATGATAGCCATTCTTTCTGGAGTAAAGCAGAATCAGTGCTGTTTTGATTTGATTTCTCTGATGGCCAGCAATGTTGAATATTTCTTCATGTGTTTATTGGCCATTTATTTCTTCTGAGAAGTTCCCCATGTTTTGATTGGATCCTTATGTTTCTTTCTTTCTTTCTTTCTTTCTTTTTTTTTTTTTGCGGCACCAGGGATTGAACTCACAACTTTGCACCTGCCAGACAGGCGCTTAAGCCATTAATTGTATCCTTATGGAAGGGGGTTCTAATTTTTTTATTTTATGAAAAATACACAATTTCATAACAAAATAATGAGAATAGCATGGTTAATACAGTGTGTATATTGTTATCTTCAAAGTAGTTACTCAAAATACAAAATGTAAACCAAAAAAATTCTTCCAAAAAAAGAAACAGATCATAGCACAAAGTTTTCTTCTCAACAATGTAAGATTAACTAATACAGTAGTACAAATGAAAGGAAGCAGCATATAAAACATTTCAAAACAACTAAAAATGTAATTTGGAGAAGTATTTGAGCTTGTTCCTACTTCTATTTATCTCTTCTATTTTGCTCTTATTTTTATTTTTGTATATATTTTGTATTTCTCATATAAGAGAAAATCATGTAATACTTGAGCCCATGTGTCTGAAGTATTCAATTATGTTCTCAAGTTGCATTCATTTACCTTTGCCTGCTTCATTTATTTTTTTTATGGCAGTGTAGTAGTATTCCTTTGTATATTGATACCACATTTGCCTTATTCATTCATCTGTTGATGAACATATATGCTGTCTCCAAGCTCTAGTTATTGTAAATTGGGCTGTTGTAAACATGGGTATGTATGTATCCCTATAATACGATGATTTAAACTCTTTTGGGAAGATATCTAGGAGGGTGATAGTTGGGCCAAATGGAATTTCTATTTTTAGTTTTTTTGGGGAGTCTGCACACTGAATTCCCATACTAGTTTATATTTCTTTTTTTTTTTTTGGACGCAGTGCAGTTCAGGCTGGCCTTGAGCTCACTTTGTAGCCCAGGCTGGTCTCAAACTTGCAATGGTCCTTGTGCCTCAGCCTCCCTAGATTTGAGATTACAGGCGTGAGCCACCAAGTCTAACTAGTTTATATTTCTATCAACAATGTAAAAGAGTTTCTCCCCACATCCTTGCTGGTGTTTGTTATTATTAGATTTTTTTTTTTAATGATAGCCATTCTTTCTGAGGTCAGATGGTATATCTGTAGATAATTTGCATTTTTCTGATGACCAGTGATATTGAGCATTTCTCATATATTAACTATTTTTACTTCTTAGAAGTGTCTATTAATTTTGGTTGTTCAGTTTTAAAAATTAAGTTTATTGGTACATTTTAGGCATACATAATGATCACATTTATCGTAGGGAATTTGTACCTACGTGTGATATGTCTTGATTCTTTTTTTTCCCCCATTTTCCCACTTCAACCCCTTTTCCCCTCCTTATTTACAAAACCTTTGCTTCCATTTTTTCCTTCTTGTTTTCTTCTTTTTCCTTTTTTTCTTTCCCCCTCCCCACTTCCTAGTTCCCCTTTCCACTTGAACATTTTCTTCCTATTTCTCAATATCTGTTATACATTTTTGCCCTTATACCTTCAGTTTCTCACACCAGAGAAACAGTGCAATGGTTATACGTGTGTCTGATTTATTTCACTTAAGAGTACAGTCTCAAGGTTCAGTTGCCCATTTTTTGATTGGATCTTTATTTTGGGGAGCCTAATTTTTTGGAGTTCTTTGTATGGTCTTGATTTTAGTCCTCTGTCTGTGGAATAGCTGGAAAACATTTTTCCCATTCTATAGATTGTCTCTTCACTCTGTTGGTTGTTTCCTTTGCTATGCAGAAGCTTTCTTTTTCTTTTTCTTTTTTTTTTTTTTTTTTGCGGCACCGGGGATTGAACTCACAAGTCACTGAGCCAAACTCCCGGCCCTGGTTTTTTGAGGCAGGGTCGCACTGTGTAGCTCAGGCTGGCCTTGCGCTTGTGTTGTAGCCCAAGCCGGTCTCGAACTCACAACACTCCGCCTACCTCAGCCTCCCGAGGACTGAGATTAAAGGTGTGTGCCACCACGCCCGGCTACTGTGCAGCTTTCTAATTTGTTATGATCCCATTTGTTGATTCTTGGTACTATTTCTTGTACTATTGAGGTTCTGTTTAGAAAGTCTTTCTCTATACCTATATCTTCAAGAGTTTTACCAATTTTATCTTCCAACAGATTGTTTGTTTTAGTATTTAAATCTTTGATTCATTTTGAGTTTAGTTTATAACATGGGGAGATATTTAGGTCTAGACTCAATCTTCTGCATGTGGATAACTAGTTTTCCCAGTACCATTTATTAGAGGTTATCTTTCCTCCAGTGTCTGTTTTTGACTCCTTTGTCAAAGATCAAATAGCTGAATATGCTCTGGGTTGTTTATGTTTCCTCTATTCTGTTCCACTGATTTGTGTGTCTATTTTTGTGCCAGTACCATGCCTACTTTATCACTGTGGCTTTGTAATGTAACTTGAAATCTGGGATTGTGATGCCTCCTGCTTTGTTTTTCTTACACATGATTACTTTTGCTATTTTGTCTCTCTTCTGGTACTATATGAATTTTCAGATTGTTTTCTCTGTATTTGTGAGGAATGCTGTTGGTATTTTGATTGGGATCGTATTAAAACTGTGTATCAGTTTTGGAAGTATGGGCATTATGATTATATTGGTTCTGCCTGTCCAGGGACAAGAGTTGTCTTTCCATTTTCTGATATTCTCCTTGGTTTCCTTTTTTAGAGGCAAGAAATTTTCATTGTGTCTTTCACTTCCTTAGGTTAATTTCTAAGTATTTAATTTTTCTTGTTGCTATTGTGACTGCCGTTGTTTTCCTAATTTCTTTCTCTGTGAGTTCATTACTAGTGTACAGGAAGGCTATTATTGACTTTTGTCTGTTGATTTATATCCTGTTACAGTGCTAAATTTGGTTATTCCAGGGTTCATTTGATAGAATTTTTTGGGTCTTGTATGCAGAAGATCGTGCCATCTGTAAATAATGATAATTAGGCTTCTTTCTTTCCTATGTGTATTCCTTTTAGTTCTTTCTCTTGTCTAATTGCTCTGGCTAATGTTTTGAGGGCTATGTTAAGCAGGTGTGGTGATAGTAGTCATCTATCTTATTCCTGATTTTAGAGGTAAAATTTTCAATTTTTCCCCATTTAATGTGATGTTGGCAGTAAGTTGGTCATGAATGACTTTTATCAGATTAAGGTGAGGACCTTCTGTACCTATTTTCTTCAGGGTTTTTGTCATGAATCGTCGTTGGATTTTGTCAGGTTTTTTTTTGCGTTTGTTGAAATGATCGTGTGACTTTTGTGCTGCCTTCTGTTTATGTGATGGATTAAATTTATTGACTTGCATATGAGACATCCTCATTTAACAACCGAGTACTGTTCCTGTGACTAGGTCATTAAATGAATTAGTCACTAAATGAGGAATTGTATAGTACATTACAATATTCAGAACAAAGAAATGGTGAAAGGAAATTCCAACTTGACAGTTTCTCTTTTATTTGTGTAACTCTTACATGCAGTATAGTAATGTGTAGCAACTTAAAACTACAGCGTTGTACAGTATTAGCAGCAAAAATTACAGTACTATATAAGTAAGGTATAAGGTACAAAGAAAAAAAAAATGAAAAAAAGCGTTGTCTGGTTGGCAGTCATAAATCCAAACAATGTACATTCCTCTGAACAGCTGTCAAATAGGTAGGTCATTAAACTAGGAGGCATTTTTGCATTCCAAGGATGAAGCCATCTTGTTATGGTCATGAGGTATAATCTTTATGATTTTTGTTTTTTAGTTAGACTTCTTTTTTTCTTTTGATTAAGTGTTTTTTTCTTTTATTGGTGCATACTGCCTTACTAAGTGATCACATTCATGTCATGACATTTTTTTTTTCTGCATTCTGTTTGCAAGGACACTTTTCCTTTTGATTTCATTAAAGCGTTTGGGAAGTATTGGCATTAGATCGTCCCTGAAGTTCTCGTAGAACTTGACAGTGAATCCATTGAACCTGTGCTTTTCTTACTTGGTAGTTATTTTATTACTGCATCAATGTTATTGCCTGTTAATTGGATTGTTTAAGGTCTTTATATGGTTCAGTTTTGGTAATTCATATGTATCTAGAAATCTATCTATTTCTTCTGAGTGCTCTGATTTATAGGTGTAGAGGTTCGTGAACTAGTTACTAATAATCTTCTGGATTACAGTGGTATTTGTTGAGATTTCACCTTTTTCATTCCTAGTTGTATTGACTTGTGTCTTCCCATTTTTGGTAAGATTGACTAAGGTTTTGTCTACTTAGTGTTTTCTTTCAAAGAACCAGCTCTTTGATTTATTGATATTTTTAAAAATTGTTTTTGTAGTCTCCATTTCATTGATTTCTGCTCTGATCCTTATAATTTCCTTCCTTGCACTAGTCTTGGATTTGGATTGTTTTTGTTTTTCAGTGACTTTGAGGTGCATCATTAGATTATTTGGGCTTACTTGTTTTTCTGTTGTGGGCAATCACTGCTGTAAACTTTGCTCTTAGGACTGCTTTCATTGTGTCCCATAAGTTCTGGTGTGTTTTACTGGCATTATTTAATTCTGGAAAGTGTCTTATTTCTTCCTTGATTTCTTTTGTCACCCATTGATTATTCACGAGTGTGTTGTATAAGTTCTTAGAACTTTTTTCTAAGTTGCATAATTTCTTTGGACTTTTTTCTATTGGGTTGTATGATCTGATAATATGATAATATGCATGATATAATTTTAATTCTTTTTTTTATTTTTTATTTTTTTATTTTTTTTGTGGCACCAGGGATTGAACTCACAACCTCGCGCCTGTCAGACAGGCGCTTAAGTCACTGAGCCAAACTCCCGGCCCTGGTTTTTTGAGGCAGGGTCGCACTGTGTAGCTCGGGCCAGCTAATTTTAATTCTTTTACATTTACTTAGACATGTTTTATTGGCTAATATATGGTCTATTTTAGAGAATGTTTCATGTGCTACTGAGAAGAATGTTCTGTTTTTATTGAGAGCGCTGTGTATATCAAGTGTATTTTTTCAAAGGTTTCAACTCTGATATTTCTTTGTTGTTTTTATTTTGTCTATATGATTTATTTGTTATTGGGGGGTTTTGAGGTCCCTCTATAATAGTATTGATGTTTATCTGATTTTTCATGTCCAGCAGTTCTTTTTTTTCTTTTACTGAGTTGGGCATGCCACTGGTACATATATAATTGTAATCTCTTCCCATTAAATAGTTCCCTATGTCAATATGTAGTGTCTTTCTTTACTTCTTCTGATCAATTTTGAGTTAAAGTTCACTTTGTCTGGAAATAGGATAGCTATTCCTGCTTGCATTCATGTTTCTCTTGCATGGAATATTGTTTATCATCCTTTGATTTTTATTCTATACTTTTCTTTGTGAGTGAAATGTGTTTCTTGCATGGAGCATACAGTTGAATTTTGCTTCTTTGTCCCTTCTACTAATCTGTGTCTTTTGACTGCCCAATTGAGAGCATTCACATTGATAGTTATAACCATGTATTGAGTTATTCCTATCATTATATTATTTTCCTACTGCTGATTCTCTTCCTTTCCCTTCTACTTAATTGCTCACCCTTCTTGGTACATTCATTTGATTGAACTTTTGGCAGTGTTATCATTTTCTCTTCCTGAGATATCCTTGAGAGTTTTTGGGAGTGCTGATTTGAGGGTCATTCATTTCTTAGGGGAATATCTTATTTTTCCATCAATTTTGAAAGAGTGTGGCAGGATATATCAGTCTGGGTTAGAAGTTGTTTCGTTTTAGGACTTGAAACACTTCACTCCAAGCTCTGTGGGTCTTTAATATTGTGTTAATAAGTGTAATATACGTCTAATGGGTTTTCCTTTATGAGTGATTTGTTGCTTTTCCCTAACTTTTTAGATTCTGTTCTTGTGTTGGCTATGGGTTATTTTGACTGTGATGTGTCTTGGAATGGTTCTTTTCTGGTAGTGGCTCTTTGGGGTTCTATATGCCTCACTTTTCTGTGTGTTAAATTCTTTTTTCATATTTGGAAAGCTTATTACTTCTGTAAACAGGTTTTTATTTCCTTTGTGCTATTTTCTGATTTTTCACTAATTCCAGTTAATCATAGGTTAGTCTTCTTTGCCTCATCTAGCAGCTGTTGGGTCCATTTTTTGTGTTCTCTTGTTGTCTTTAAGGTATCTGTTGTCAGTTGATGACCAGCCACAACCCTGTCTTCTAGATCTGACACACTGTTCTCACATTGGTCCCTTCTGCTGCTCATACTTTCAATACAAGTTTTAATCTCCTGTATTTCTCTTTGGTACTTTTTTATGATCTCTTCTATGCTGGACATTCATGTTTTACATCTCTTTCTTTAGCTCTGCTAGATTTTTATTAGTGTGTTGTGTAGAACTGCTAATCATTATGTTTGGTTATATCTTCTTTGAATTCACCTAGCACCTTATTGACCTGTTTTGTTATCTCCTTTGTTATGCTTTCAAATAATTTGACTGGGCTGTTTTAGATTTCCTCCATCTTGTTGCCCTCTGGATTAGTTTGGGGGTGTTAGGAGGTTTTGGAATCATTTTATTACTTTGTCTTCTCATGTTTCTATTTTTTGTTTGTTCGTTTTCTGTGATGAGGCTTGCAGGTTGATATGGTGGATAGCTTTGTTGCTAGTTTGCAGACCTCTTTACTTTCTTTCTTTCCATTTTTTTTTTTTTTTTTTTTTGGTACCGGGGATCCAACTCACGACTTTGCACTTGCTGGGTAGGTGCTGTGCCACTGAGCTATATCCCCAGCCCCAAGACCTCTTTTTGTAAAGTCTACTTCTCAGAGATAACCTCTGGGTGTGGCTAACTTTTGGCTTTTGCTTCTGTGCCAGGATCCAACCACTTCTGTTCCTTTTAAGTGGAGTTTGGACCTTATTTGACTCAGTACCCAGTTCTCTAGGAATGGGCCACAGTATTGTTTATGACTGCCAGGGAAACTAGAATCAATAATGTACCACTGTTAACCACAGAAAAGACATATATGATCATACTATA
Source organism: Dasyprocta punctata (assembly GCA_004363535.1). Lineage (NCBI taxonomy): Eukaryota > Metazoa > Chordata > Mammalia > Rodentia > Dasyproctidae > Dasyprocta > Dasyprocta punctata. The sequence continues at coordinate 25,710 of RJWM01022730.1, forward strand.
AACACTAAGACAAACCAGATACTGACATACAGTAAATATCTACTTAATGAATGAACAACTTTACCTCCAGTAGCAATGGAACAATATTCAACAGTAATAACATATCATTAACTATCTTTCTATAGATTCAAAAAGCTTAATGTATATACTAGTGAATATAGAAGTTGGGAGGAATGAAAGCATTAAAAAAGTAGAATTTGATAAATTAAGCAATGGAAATTGAGAAGGAGGTGATAAGAGTGAAATAAAGTATAGTATTAAGAAGTAAAAGGAAATTAGTAATATTACATAAAAGTAATAGAAAAAGCCAGCCAAAACCCCCCAAACTAACCACCCCTCCCAAAAGAAAACAAACTGACCCCCTTCCCCCCCAAAAAAGGAAAAAGGAAATGGGGGGAACCCTCTAGACATCACAATAAATCAATGAATGAGAAAATAACAGGTCAAAATTGTTTTTCTATATATTTCCACATAAGCATTTCTTTCCAGTACCTGGAGTCTTGGGATCCAGCAAGTCACAGTCCTCTCTTCTCTGCTTGATAGCCTGTAGGTTTGTAAAGTGACACCCCTGGTGAAGAGGTTTCTCCATCTGTAAAACCCAGACCATGGCAGCTGTCCAGGCTGAGCCGCATCTCAGCTCTTGGTGGGACACTGGAAACAGATCACCAGTAGATAGTGGAGCAGGGAATCAAGGAGAATTTTGGACTCAAAGCCATCAGCTTTAGTGAATTCCACACCCACTGAACTTGACCTACCACCATGGAATGCAGGCCCCTTATCCTACTTGTCTTGATTCAGAGTTTGCAAGGTGATCGTAGGGGATCTATGTCTAGCCCTCACCCTTTCTACATTTGTTTCCTGTGGCTGTCTCTCACCCAATCACTGGTAAGGTAACACTTCAGTCCTGGAGTGAAGCTCTTATAGATATTCTGTGACTCAGTTTCACACAATCCAACAATTAATTTTGAAAGATAATACTTCACACGTTTTCTGATTACAGTTTTGGGGTTGGATGTTTTTAATGGACATTGCTACTGCTATTATCTTCAACTTCTTATAGGACAGGTTGACCTAATTGAACAGGTAAAGAATCTTGGCTGCGTCTTTTTTTCTGCTAAGTAGCTTTGGACACATAACCTAACTTCTTTTAGCTTGTTCATAGTGTATAAAATTTGGGTGTAACCCCTGTGTCCCAGTACTCTTGTGGAGATTGAATTAGCATATAAGAACCCACTTTAAAAGCTATAGATCATCTTTGCAATGATTGTTTAGGTTTGGCGTGTGGCTCAGAGGTAGAGCCCTTGTGTAGCATCTGTGAGGTGTAGTCCCCAAGCACTACAGATTAAACAATCAGTTATTTCAGCTCTGTTCTCTATTATCTATGCAGTCTACTGTAATTTCTCTAATTAATATCACTCTGTTACTCTTAGCATTTGACCTCTTTTTTTCCTTTTCTTGTTCTTTAAGAAATTTAAATATTGGTGAGTTCCCATTATGAACCAGACACTGTTATATAAATAAAATTAAATGTTTTCTTCACATTTAATATTTATGCTTACTATAAAAAATATTGCTACATGACTCATGAGAAAAAAATACAACCACACACACAACAACAACAGCAACAACAACACAACACAATTTTCTGCCGCACTCCTCAGAACTTAGAATTGTTGCTATTAATGAAGCAGAAATTTCAATGCCTTTAACTGTTTTGATATTTTCCCCATTTCCAAGTAACATTTTATACTACTGTTTCTTGATTTTTAATTTTAGCACTTTGTCTAATGATCTACTATTATGAAAGATGAGGGATTTGCCTTATTAGATTTAATTGCCATCCTTTCATCTTGCTAGGAGTTTGTATTTTAACTTTTTTCTTAGACTAACATATAGCATTTTCATCATTAATATGGTTATTCACAGCTGAGTGAGATATAACTGTAGTTAAACTTTCTGTATTTTTTTTTTCTGGGACTTAATAATACTCTCATTTTCATTTGTTTTTGTTAAACATTCATACAGTGCCATTGTTTCTTTTAAAATTCTCTGACACAAGTACAGGTCTTCTCTCAGTGTGTTCAAACTTACTAGGTAATCAGTTCATTTTCTTTGTTTTTTTTTCTCTGTGAGTTCTTTTCTGGCTTTAGCCATTTTCAAATATAGCTAAGTTACCTTTGAAGCTGGAGAGTTAGCTGTCATGTTGGGAACTCCCTTTACCTCTATTTAAAAGTTTCTATACTTTTCGCTTTTGATTCTTTATATTCTCTGTTTACTTTTCCATTTTGGTAGACCATACTTAGGCCACTGAACTAAATCCCTGGGTCTTTTTTTTTTTTTTTTTTTGGTACCAGGGATCGAATTCACAACCTTACACCTGCCAGGCAGGTACTTCGGCCACTGAGTTAAATCCCTGGCCCTATTTTTTGAGAAAGGGCCTCACTTTGCAGTTCAGGATGGCCTTGAACTCACTTTGTAGCCCAGGCTGGTCTCGAACTTGCAATGATCCTCCTGCCTCAGCCTCCCGAGTGCTGGGATTAAAGGCGTGCGCCACCACGCTATTTTTGAGATCTTACCTGTCTTGAAATTTTTATTTTCTTTTCAGGCCTGTGTAAAAGGTAGGTTGACTATAAATTTTTGTATTTAGTTATGTGAGTATTTCTGACTTATTTCATAATGGCAGTTAAATAGTTTTTGTTTGTTTGTTTGTTTTTTAGTGTAAATAGTTTGTGCCCTATTTACTGAGAACAAATAGGTAAGTTAGATTTTTAAAAATGTAATTGAATTAAAGTGCTAACAGGATTCTGAAGAATTACCAGGCCACGATCTGGACTGGGCTAGATGCCCCAGAGAGGTGAGCTGGGGTTGGAGGCTGTTATTGCTCTTTGTTCTTCTGACGAGAGAGAGAGAGAGAGAGAGAGAGAGAGAGAGAGAGAAATGGAGAAAGAAAGAAAAGAGACATTTATTGTGGGCATGGGAGGGCTGCAGAAGAGGGCAAGATCCCTTTAGAAGGTTCAAGAAAAAAACCGCGGGCTTTATTTGGAATTGACAGAGGGTGGAGTTAAAGGGGCGGGTGGAATGACGTATTGAAAGCTGATTGGAGGAATGCTGGCGCGCAAAAAGCGAGAGATTTAACTTGGGGGCTCCTGAGAAAGCAAGAGATAGTGCTGAAGGGAGGCGCTGTCCAGCGCCATGTTAACTGGCACATGGGAAAAACCTGTCAATTACCCGAAACTAGAGAAGGCAACTGAAAGGATAAAAGGCTGAATGAGATTCCTGGTAACTTAGAGGGCAAGGAAATCAAGCATTTGGTGCTGCAAATTGGTTCTGGGCCTCTCTTTCCTTGGGGTAGGGACCATGAAAGGCTGCAGCCCTGGAAAAAGGGCGAACCAGACACAAAATCAGGCCCTTTTGAAATAAATTACCATTCAGTTTCAAATATTTAAATCTCTGGAATCAGTTTAAGGTGATGTTGTAGTGCTGCTCTCCTTGGTATTCTCCAGGTATTAGGGCTTCTAGGAACCTGGAAGAAGCAAATTCAGATTTTTTTCCAAAGGAAAAAAAACATCGTTACAGGTCTTACATTATTTTTGCATTAATTATTTTTTAAAATAATTAATGCAAATACAGTGCATGGTACACACTCAGAAAATAACCCCAATCATACAAGCAGACAAAAACAAGAAAGAGAACTAATATAAACGATAGAAAATAGAAACAGACTCATGACAGATCTAGATATTGGGATTATCATGTTCAGAACTTACAATAGCAGTGTTTTCTATGTTCAAGAATTTAAATAAATAATTGAAAACTATAAGAAGCTTGAAATAAATGGAAATTTTGGAACTGAAAAAATAGAACAACTGAAATTAAGACTTAAAGACCGGGGATGTAGCTCAGTGACACAGTGCCTGCCTGGCAAGTGCAAGATCTTGAGTTTGATTCCTGGTACCAAAGAAAAAAAAAGAAATTAAAAATTTGAAGATTAAGAGGTTGTTAGTGAACTAGAAGAGAGAACAGAAGAAAATGTCTAGAGTAAAAATGATAGAAAATATAGATGAAAGAAGAAAAAAGGAACAAGGCAAGGATATATACCCTTACCACTCTTATTCAATATAGTTCTTGAAATTATATTTTATTTATTTTTTTATTAGTTCTTGAAATTTTTGCTAAGGAATTAGACAAGAGAAAAAATAAAAAGGACACAAATAGGAAAGGAAGAAATCAAATTATCCTTGTTTGCAGATTATATGATGCTTTACTTAGAAGACCCTAAAGATTCTACCAGAAGAGTAGATATATTGAATTCAGCAATGTAGCAGGATATAAAATGAATATTAAAAAATTAACTGCTTTAGTCTACACCAATAATGAAACAGTGAGAAAAAAATTCAGGAAAACAATTCCATTCAGAGAAGCTTCAAATAGAATAAAATACATACCTAGGTATCAATCTAATCAAGGAAGTAAAGGACCTCTGCAGTGAAAATTTCAGAACATTGAAGAAATTTTTTTACATATACAAGTTTTTATTAATAATAGAAGTTAAAACCAGTAGATTCTATCATATACTCACCAGAAGAGTAAAAACACATTCTTAAAAAAGACCAATAATCACAAAGAAATTGAATGATTGGAAATGTCCAGTACTACTAGTGCTAAATTTGTATACCAAGTTTGGAAGATGGTTTGGAAGTGTCTACAGAAACATATTGTATAAACATCAGTTCTATTAATAGACAAGAGAAATGCATCAAAATTTCTGCAATAATTCTACAAGAGTAGCAGTTGAAATAGAAAAATAGTTACTACTAGGAAACAGAGGGGATATTGTTGCATAGAGGTTGTGAAGAAGTTTTCTGGGACATTGCTTATGTTGCATTTGTTGATCTAGGTAACAATTAAAAGGCATGTTCTCTTTGTGATGTGTCTTTGACCTGTTCAATTGTGATATTTGTCTGTTTTTCTTTTGATCAATAAAATCAAATTTATTATATAAAATGTATTGGAGAAGAGCAGAAAGTAATGATTGTAAAAGTGGACTAGGAAACACTTTGGCTATGCTAATTACATTTCCTGTGGTACTGATTTCTTTGTTGTTATTTTTTAATGTTTATTAATACATATTTGCTTTACATAATGATTTCATTCATATATATATAATATATCTTAATTCTTTTTATTTCTTACCTTCTCTTCTTTCCCTAATCCCTCCCTCTATCTCTAGTTCCCCTTCCCATTTGCAGAAGATTTATCTTTCTGTTTTATAATACTTATCCTTTATTTGTCTTTTTATTTTTACTTTGGATTTCTCATATAAGAGAAACCGTGCATTATTTAAACTTATGTGTCTGATTTATTTCACTTGACAGTATGGCCTCAAGGTGTATCTGTTTTCCTACAAATGATTCAAATTTATCCTTCCTCCATTGTGTATATGTAGTATAACACATTTTCTTTACCCATTCATTTGTTGATGGACATGTAGGCTGCTTCCAAGATTTAGCTATTAGATGTGCTGATTTAAACACAGGTATGCATATATCACTGTAATATGGTATCTTTAATGTTTTCAGGAACATTTCTACAAGGGGAATAGCTGGGTTAAATAGAATTTCTATTTTTCGTTTTTTTGGGAATCTCCATACTGATTCACAAAGTGGTTATAGTTTACATTCCTACCAACAATATAGAGTATTTTCTTTTCCTCTGTATCTCCACCAGCTTTTGTTATCATTGATTTCTTGATGATAGCCATTTTTTGAGGAGAAAGATGGAATCTCAGTGTTGTTTTAATTTGCATTTCTTTCATGGCTAATGAAGTTGAACATTTTTTGATGTATTTATTGGCCATTTGTACTTGTGAGATGTTTTTATACATTTAGGTTGCCTAATTTTTAATTGGTTCTTCTATTATGTGTCTGTTGATCTTTTTTTGAGTTCATATATTTTAGATATTAGTCCTTTGTCTAAAGAGTAGCTGGCAGCAATTTATCCAATTTTGTAGTTTTCCTCTTCACTCTGTTGGTTGCTTCCTTTGCTCTGCAGAAAGGTTTTAATTTGCTGTAATACCATTTGTTGATTTTTGTTTTTTTTTTTAAATTTTATTTTATTTTTATTTAAGAGAAAAAAAGACACATATAAGAAAGACAAAAAGGCTGGGCGTGGTGGCCCACGCCTTTAATCCCAGCACTCGGGAGGCTGAGGTAGGCGGAGCGTTATGAGTTCGAGGCCGGCTTGGGCTACAACGCGAGTGCAAGGCCGGCCTGAGCTACATAGTGCGACCCTGCCTCAAAAAACCAGGGCCGGGAATTTGGCTCAGTGGCTCAAGCGCCTGTCTGGCAGGCGCGAGGTTGTGAGTTCAATCCCCGGTGCCGCAAAAAAAAGACAAAAAGCAAAAGAGAGAAACAAACGACTAGAGTAAATGCACAGCAGTAACATTATAGGTTTACAAAACAGGATGATAGAAACTTGACAATGGTTGCAATATTGCATATCGTTATCTTCAAAATGGTTGTTTACATTAACAGATATAGACATGTAAAATTGATCTAATCATATGAGTATTAACTGTTATTTCTCAGTAACTAATACATTCAGCAGTGTGTTCATTTTAGTTATCTTACATATACATATATACAGATTTATATCTTTTCCTTTTCCCTTCTCTCTTTCCCCCTTTTCCCTTTCCAATTACTTTTGCTCTTTGAGCTGTTTTTTACCCTTACATAGTACTTATTATAGATTTTGGATCATATATACTTTTTCAGTTTCTTACACTAGGGAGACAATACGGTATTTACACATGTGGGTTTGATTTATCTCACTTATGAGTATGGTCTCAAGTCGTGACCATTTACTTATAAAAGTCTCAATGCAATTTTTCTTAATAGCTGAGTAGTACTCCATTGTATAAAAATACCACATCATTTTTATCCATTCTTTGATTGATGGGCACTTGGGTTGTTTCCAAGATCTGTCTATTACAAATTGGGTTGCTATAAACATGGATGCACAAGTATCACTGTGGTATGATGTTTTCAATTCTGAGGGGAAAATGCCCAGAAGTGGGATAGCTGGGTTGAATGGGATCTGTAATCCTGGCTTCTTGAGGAATCTCCACACTGACTTCCACAGTGGTTGCACCAATCTACACTACCACCAACAGTGGAGAAGAGTTCCTTTTTCCCCACGGCCCCTCCAGCATTTGTTGTTGGTTGATTTTTTAATCTTGGCCATTCTTTCTAGAGTGAGATGGAATCTCAGTGTTGTTTTAATTTGCATTTCCTGAATGAACATTGATGTTGAACATTTTTTCATATATTTATTTGCCATTTGTATTTCTTTCTCTGAGAAGTGTGTATTCATCTCAGATGCCCATTTTTGGATTGGGTCCTTGAATTTTAGGGGCCTGATTTCTTTTAATTCTTTATATGTTTTAGATAGAAGTCCTTTGTCTGATGGACAATTGGCTAAGATATTTTCCCAGTTTGTG
>RJWM01022731.1:0-33241 GCA_004363535.1 Dasyprocta punctata
TGGACCTCTTTTTCCTTTTTTTCTTTGAAATGCAGGAATTAGTTTGGTTTCATTTTTAACTCTGTAAAAGCCCCTTTTCCTGCAGTCAGAGACTGTGGGTTTTAATTAATTAGTTCCCATTCTATTATTTCCCTGCAGTATATGTTGTTGTGCCTTTGAATAATGATGTAGCAGTCAAAGGGTGGGTGCCCCTCAGAGAGAGACCATTTGGATGCCTGCCTGGCTGCAACCCTCACAGGGACCTAGGCATGACTTAGCTAAAGGGTGTGCGAAGCCTCTCTTATGCCATGTCAACTGTCACAGAACCACTGGTGAGGACCCAGTCAACCATCACGACCTGTGCTTCCCAGTCTTGGTGCACAGATGGAGCAGCCCATTGCTTACACTCTGTTCCACTCACACATTCATGCAGTAGACACTCAGAGGTTAAGCATTCCAACACCCCTTCCCTTGAGGGTGGCCTTAAGTAACAAGAGTTGACCAAGTTCTTCTTCTGCTTGAACTTAGCAGGACTGACAGATTGACTAACTGGAGTGCCCCCAGGGGTCTTACCAGAATCAGGCAGGCAGGTAGACAGATAGACAGATAAACTGTGTTCTCCTCCCTTTGAGGTCTGATGTTAACTGCTCATGTGGGGAGCCAGGAATCCTTCAGAGCACTGAGAGGACTTGAGAAATCTCAAGAACCTGCATTGGGACCTGGAAAAGTCCTTGCTCCATCCATGAAGGTCATGACCAGTGATCAAAGAGGTCATCACGGTTGGTCTTCCTGACCAATACACTGGGACAGCAAACAGAAACCCAGAATTTGGAGGCAGATGTATTTATGTGGACAGGCACTGGTTGGAATCATTCCCAAATTATCAAGCCCTGATCTCTGGTGGTCTAGGGTTTATATGGAATAAACAAGCAGGAAGTACAGAGGCAGAATGGCTTGTCAGTGGGGGATTGGTTTATACAGTGTGCATCATAGTGACCAGCTATGTATCACAGTGACCAGCTGCTTCTAAGGGACCAGAAGCAACCAGAACTGAAAAAGGAACTATTACCTGGGCAACTGAGAAACTGAAGTATCCTGGCTGGTGGGGTCATTTTGAGTTACATCACAAATGGCACATATGATGAAAACAGTAGGCAAGGGCATTAAAACTATCACTACTTTATTCCATATTTTCAGAAAAGTAGAAGTGTCACTGGGCTGGATGTGAGGGTCCCTGAGGTTGAAAATAAGGAACCTGTCTGACCCTTGTAGGATAAATTTTCAGGTTTGTTGACTCCTGTTGTGAAAAAGAACTTTTAGGACACATTAGTAAGAAGTAAGAGGAAGGTTTATTAGATTTTAGGATGCACAGAAGAATAGAGTGTGGGTTCTTGGAGATATATGATGCATTATCAGCTGGGGCTGGGTACCTTTAAGGGTGTCTTCAAGGTGTGATCAAGGATGTGTGTTGTTACTGTTTGTCAGGTCACAAGCCATCTTCATGTGTCTGAAGCCTAGTTCTGCTGCCCAGCAATATTGCTGCTTTCTGAGGATGGAAGAAGTGTAGCTTATAGGTCAGAAGAACAGGTTGAGAGCCTAGACCTACAAATTCATTGTCTTTAAAACCTTTATGAATTTTTTTGACTGATTTTCCTCAAGGGGAAAAAGGCTTGAGCAACTTTATTGCCTTGAAGTTGCAGTTTTTCTTGAAAGTTTAATTCTAAAAACTCAATTTCCTTGTCTCCTATTTACTTATTTTTAATTTCTTATCCTATGTCAGAAGAAAGCAAGAGCATGGTACGTAAATAAAAAATTGTAAAAAAAGAGACCCAAATAAAATTCTTAGAGCTCTAAGTACAATATCTGAGATGTCTGTTGAAGCAACAGCAGGTTAAATGCTGTAGAAAAAAAATTAATTTACTTGAAGAGACTGGAATAAGAAATTACTGTACCCCAGTGAGAAACATAATGAGTAAAATGATTCACTTTTCACAATGAGTTGAAGGGTAATTCAGGTGGCCTTAAATGTGCGAACATAGAATACCCCAAACACAGGAGACAGACACTAAAAAAGAGATGATATTTGTGAACAGATTGACTAGAAGTTCTCCAAAAATTTTTTGATAAGTACTAACCTACAGGTCCAAGGAGTTAACAAACCCTAAGTACAATGAACATGTAGAATATCAGCCCATGACATCATAATTGAAGTGCTAATGTGGTGAGAGGGAAATAGGAAGAGCAGTGCACAGCGGGGTAGAGACAGGGTGCAGGCAGAGAGGGGAAGGAAAGACTAGGGTGACTTCCCAGGAATGGTGCAAAGTAGAAGATGGGGCTGGGACATCTTCAAAGTACAGAAAGGGAAGAAAAAAAATCCATGTAGATGTATCTATCCAGAAAAAGTATCTCAAAAACAAAGGCAAGATAAAGACTTCTTCGAACACAGAGAATTGGAAAGAATTTCCCATAACCAGACTTACATCCCTCACAGGTAAAGGGGAAAACCTTGAAGGAACTATGGGTCCATACAAGTAGATGGAGTGTGAAGAGTAATTGTGGTGGTGATCTTGTGGGCAGACAGAAAGGACACCAAGGAATCTCTTGCTCAGTGCTGCTGGGAACACAAAATGATCGAACAACTTAACTAAATATTTTCGGAGTTTCTGTTCAGGTTAAACATTGCTTAACTTATGAACTATCCATTCTATTCCTAGGTGTCTACCCAAGAGAAGAGGCAGCACAATGGTATGTTTAAATGAATAGTCATAACTTTTTCATCACTCCATTCTTCTTTTCCTTCTTTTCTCACTTAACAGCCAATTCATATAAAGGGGATCATATAGACAGATGACTTGTTTATGTGAGAATAAAGGAGGGAATAAATTAAAGTTCTGTATCTCTTTAAGCTTATGTGTGTGTGCAACTGTTTTAACAATTTTTATTAAATTTTTATAATTTTTAAATAATTAAAATTTTTATAAACTTTTTATTAACTTTCAATTGTTTTAATAATTTAAAAATAAAAATTGTTATAAAATTTCCTGTAAGGAGCCAGGCATGGAGGTGCATGCCTGTAATACCAGCACTCAGGGAGGCTGAGGCTGGAGGATCATGAGTTCAGACTGTCTGATAAGGATAAATGATGGAGAAAAATGAAGCAGAGTAAAGAACAGAGGTTGATGAGGCAGAACAGTGTTGACACAGAAGATTGGGATAATCAGTAAAATCTCTCTTTCAGTGATCCGTGAGTACAGCCCTCATGGAGGGAGGAAGGGGGCCCAATCAAAGGGTATTTCAAACAAAGTCCACAAAAGGCAGAGCTCTGAAGAGTGAAATTTTATGGTGTGTTCAAGGACCAAGGGGTCCGGTGAAGGCTTAAGTGGAGAGAACAAACTGGAAATGGGTTGAAGAGCAATTTGGAGACATAATAAGGGTCTGTTGATAGAGTGTACAGGGAATGGCATGAATTTTGATTTGGTTCTAAGTATCGTAGGAAACAATTAAAATGTTCTACATAGAGGAATTAAAAAACATGCCTAATATTTTACAGAAATCACTAGACACTTTCTAGAGATCAAACCCATGGCTGCAATGTGGAAACAACAAGACTAGTTAGGAGGCTACTGAAAAATTTTAGGCAAATGATGATGTTAGATTGTATTATAAGGGAGAGATAGATATGGTGATAATTGAAATTTTGCATATATTCATGTATAAGAACTATAAACCTAGAACATGGATTGGTTATGAGCTATAAAGCGAAAAGAAACATCAAAGAAACTTTTGGGAGGTCATTTTTGTTCAAGTTGGAAAGACTGAAGAAGTAAACTTTGGGAGAAAAACCAGTTACAATTGGGGGTTGCTGTTTTCCAGAGTGCTGTTCAAATAACCAGTTGAATACATGAGTCTGGACCTCTGCAGAGAAGAATTATTCAGAAATACAAATTTTGGAGCTATAGTGAGTGAGTAGATACTATTTAAAGTAGTGAAACTTGATGGTATCACCAAGGTAAGGATCTTGCTGGAAAAACAGGACCAGAGTATTTCAACAGAGATTTACTTTAGGCAAGTACAGTAGTTATACAGTGTTGGGGCTGAAAGAGCACACCCTAGAGATGACCACTGCAGGAAGCTGCTGCCCACTCCCTGACCTGGAGAATCAGAAGGGAGAGCTTGGGGAGGACTCCTCAGGGTGATGCCCGGACCCGAGGACAGAGCACTGCCTGACTGAGTTACTACTGACAAATGGCACAGAGAGGCTGAGGGATGGAGCTGAAGAGCAAGCACCCTAACACCTAGAGGCTGGGAAGGAGAGGTATATCTATAAGACGACGGAAGATGATTAGCCCGTGAAACAGGAGGCAAACAGAAGATGAATAAACAAAGGGTTTGAAAAAGGAGGGGGTGATCAAATAGTCAGGTAAGTTGGAAGCAGAAAATTGACTGCTGGATGTGAAAAAATGAAAGTTTTGGGTGGTGTTGATAAAAGTGGAGGCCCTGGAGTGATGAGAGTAAAGCCTGGTAAGAGTGAGCTCAGAAGGAATAGGAGACACGGCCACGGGCGTAGACTACTAAGTTACAGGCAGCGTGCAATGATTTGGAGAAAGGAAATAGGGCAATAGTGGAAAGGGTGTGAAGGTAAGGTTTTTTTAAAAAAAATTCATATGTGGTGTTTGTTGATGGGAAAAGTATTTTTTTTTTTTTTTTTTTTTTTTTTTTTTTTTTTTTGCCGCACCGGGGATTGAACTCACAGCCTCCAGGGCAGGCGCTTAAGCCACTGAGCCTAACTCCCGGCCCTGGTTTTTTGAGGCAGGGTCGCACTATGTAGCTCAGGCCTGCCTTGCGCTCGCATTGTAGCCCAAGCCGGCCTCGAACTCACAACGCTCCGCCTACCTCAGCCTCCCAAGTGCTGGGATTAAAGGCGTGCGCCACCACGCCAGGCTCTGGGAAAAGTATATTTGGGAAGACAATATTGATTTCAGGAGAGAGAAAGGGATAATTGTAAGAGTAAAATCTTCAAATTACCTCATTGTGTGCAAAAATCATTCAAGATGGATAAAAAATCTAAGTGCAGAGACCTGAAACTTTGAAGTACTAGCAGAAAACACAGGGGAAACACTTGAAGCCATAGGCACAGGCAATGACTTCCTGAGTAGAGCCCTAACTGCACAGCAAGTAACAGCAAGAATCGACTAATGGGATTTCACCTTAAAAAGCTGCACGGCAAGGGATACAATTCACAGGTTGAAGAGGCACCCCAGGATGGGGGAAATCTTTGCCAGCTAGTTGTCAGTAGAGGATTAGTATTCAGAACATACAGAAACTAAAAATCTTACCATAAAAGCCTCAAATAACCCAATCAATAAACAAATTGAAGTGACAGTTTTCAAAAGTAGAAATACAAATGATCCATAAATATGTAAAGAAAAATTTCACTATCTTTAGCCACCAGAAAAAAGTAAATGCGTACTGTATTAGAATTCCTGATCTCAGTCAAAGTGGCTGTCATTGAGAATACAAGAAACAGTAAATCCCGGTTAGAATGTAGGGAAAAATGAACTGTTACACACCATTATTGGGAATGTAAAATAGTAAGCCAGTATTATGGAAATCAGTATGGAGTTTCCTCAAAAAAATGAAAAATACAGCTATGATTTGATTCAGGTTATACCACTAAAAGATATATCACTAAAAGAATTAAAGTGTGCACACTACAGAGATACCTGCATACCCCTTGTTTATTGCAGCACAATTGAAAATAGCTAAGCTATTAAAACAGCCTAAGTATCTGTCAAGTGATGAATGGGTAAAGAAAATGTGATCTGTACACCTACTGGAATATTATTCACCCATAAAGGAGAATAAAATCCTATCTTCGCAGGAAAAAGGATAGCACTGGATATCATCATTTCAAGTGAAGTAAGTTAGACTCAGAGGACAAATATTATACATTTTCTTTCATATATAGAAGCTAACAACAGAGCAATGCTATGAATGTAAATGGGAGAATAATAGAGAAGAGAGGATCTGAGTTAGGGGAGGAGTGGGAAAGGGGGCAGTTGGAATGAAAATCTTCAGCATGTGTTGTACAAACAGGACTGAATGAAGTGTGTTATTCTGTGTGACTGATGCACATTAATAAAATAAAAAATAAAATAGAACAATAAAAAATATTTGAGTGAGAGGTAGAGGATGCAGTATACTCCTGGGATTGGACAAGTAGATAATTCGAAAAGAAAGAAGTTAGGATGGTATCTTAGGTCAGCCGTGGTAGGAAAGATAAGTGTTTTCTTGATTGCATTGTTTTCTCAGGGAATTACAGTGTACCTCAATCTGCAAAATGTTAAGGATGGGGAGTGAGGGGACATGAAGAGAGATATAAAGTAATTATTCTGAGGTATTGAGAGGTCACTCGAAGTGAGTGGTTATCTGTGAACTGGCTCAGAATAATGAGCTCTGTTCACATGGGTACAAAAGAATAAGGTGCCAATGCTCTGTGGGGAATATAAAAATAACCAAGCCGATTAAAATGGTCTGCACTTATTATCGCTGCATGTAGGCATTCTTTATAATGTCAGAGATAAAATACTGCTTCTTGAGAGAGACCTTTTAGTGATCTAAATTCTAACCTAAGTAATCGTTATGTCTACTCTTGAGTTGTAATAGAACTGCACACGTTTACGTTCATTTTGGCACATGAAAAGGTGCTGAATTTGAAAATGTTCTTAATCTTTAATAAATATTGCCTTTTATGTGAATGTATTTTGGAGAACTCCTGTGTGGAAAGTTATACCTTCTGCCCCAGTAGTTGCAGACTTAGCTTCATGTTCCTTTTGAAATTTAACATCCTACAAAACCACCCAAGGTTGCTGCAGGTAAATTTGAAACTAGACAGAATACCAGTGTTGAGCAGTGGGTGGAAGTAAGCATGGTAGCCCAGAGATTGCAAAGACAACAGAACACAAATTACTGCAATTCTGTCACTTTCTGTGGCCACTTGGAGGTTTTAGCAGTGTTTAAAATTTACAACAATGGAACAGGGTTCCAATTGCAAATCATTGCAGCTTATTATTGAGAATAGAATTAGTAATTCATCTATAAAAATATATTCATCTCTGTTCATGATTACTACTGGACATAATTTTGCCATATGCAGAAAAGACGGTGTTAGTGTGGAAATCAGCATGGAGATTCCTCAAATAACTAGGACTAGAGGTTTCATTTGGCCCAGCTATTCCCCTTCTTGGTATTCTCCCAAAAGAATTAAAAGCATCATACTGTAGTGATATATGCACACCAGTGTTTATAATGGCACAGTTTGTAGTAGTTAAATCTTGGAAACAACCCAAATGTCCATCAACTGATGAATGGATAAAGAAGAGGTGGTTCTTTTATACAATTGAGTACTACACTGCCATAAAGAAGGATAAGCTTGAGACATTTTTAGCTAAATGGATGGACCTTGAGACCACACTGTTAAGTAAAATAAATCGGATACACATGTGTAAATACCAAACTGTTTCTTCTGTGAGAAACCAAAAGTGTAAATAAGAACCAAAATGTGTAATACATATTGTGAAATAGGAAGAAAATGTTCAAATGGGAAGGGGAACCAAGGAGGTTGGAGGGGGAAAGGATGGAAGGGAAAAGAAAAAAATGAGAAAAGATAAAAATGGAAACAAAGCTTTTGAAAATAAGGAGGAAAAAAGAATCAAGATATATTATGCACTGGTAGTAATTCCCTATGATGAATGTGTTCAATATATACCTAAATGTACCAATAAGTTTAACTAATTAAGAAAAAAAAGGAAGAGAGGGTGTTACAGTTTGGCCTGTTCCTGGTGTCAGTGGCTGTGTTCAGCATTGGCTGTCAGGAATTTTAAGCAAAACCGAGTAGGATGTTTGTTGCTCACCTTGCCCAGCCTGTCCTGTGAAGAGCATCTCTCCCCGGCCCTCCAGCTCTCCGGGCAGTGCCAGCTGATGGCTTTGAGTAAGAAGACTATGTGGAGAGGACAAGCAGGACTGGAGGAGTCGTAAAACACTTGAAGTATGTCTTTATGAGATTTAAAGGAAACAAGGGCCACATGTCCATACCATAGAGTTGGGAGAGATGAGCAAATAAAGTTTGAGTTACTGTTTAATTCAATCTTGCACCCACAGGCTGGCAAAGGTTGCAAAATTCTGGTCACATTTATTTGAACCAGAAGATCACCACAAAGAAGTAGAGTATGTGATCTGTGTTTCTTTTAGGCATATGAGAAAGTAAGGAAATGTCTAAATAAATCTGACCAGGAAACAGATACATGGGATTTTAGCTCGAGTTTCCCCATTTCCTACTGAGTGCCTAATACATTTGAGCAGGCAAACAAACTTATAGAATCTAAGAGAAAGCATACATGCTTATTGGCAAGTATCCTTTTATTGTACTAAAAGAAATATGTAATGTTCTTTTTCTTAACTGAAGAAAACATTGAAAATACAAGCTCCATACAAGCTCGCAAAGGTTACAGCGAGCAGGGAGCATCCTTTATTAAAACAGCACTCAGGGTAGGGTAAGGTGACTTCACGTGATTCTCCTCCACGAACAGGCAAACATTTGTTCTACTATTTGAGCATCATTGTCATATTGTAGGGAGACAGAAAAGTTGTATTTGCTTGTGACTTATAATCCATTTGCTGTGGGTAAAGTTTTTTATGATAGGAATTTCAAAAGACAAAGCAGCCATAGCTTGTCACCATGGAAAACATACACATTGTTTGAGTCTGCTTTTTATGTCTGAAAGAATTAAAAAATTTCAACAAAGATAGATAAGTTATGCTATGATTTATAGGTGCTATATTTATCTGTGTCAGAGAAAACCTAAAAATTAGAAAATGTTTTTTTATTTTAAAAAGCAAAACAGAAAAAAAGGATAGAAGTGATACAGAATTTCAAAAAAATAGTAGGAAATTAACACTAGGTAATATATTTCATATTGTTCTTAGAAGTAGTTGTTCAGATTACAAGATCTAGGCATAAAAATGATCAAACAAACAATGACAGCATGAACTGTTCTTTTTGATGAACTAACAGACATTAGTAGTATAGTTACCTATCTTGCACAGGTATACATACATACAGTTATATATGTATACCTATATACATATAATCTTTTCCTTTCTTCATTTTTTCCTTTCTTCTATCCTAGTTGATCTTTCCTTTTGAGTACTTTCTTTCTCTTTCATTATTACAATGTCTATTGTACATTTTGGATCTTATTACACTTTCAGTGTTTTATTTTTTATTTTTTTATACTAGGGAGACAATATGATACAAATGTGCATTTAATTTATTTCACTTATGAGTATGGTCTCAAGTCGCCTCAATTTACCTATAAAAGCCTCAAAATTACCCTTTCTTATAGCTGAGTAGTATTTCATTGTATAAAAATACCACATCTTTTTTATCCATTCTGCAGCTGATGGGCATTTGAGTTGTTTCCAAGGTTTAGCAATTACAAATTGTGCTACTATAAACACGGGTGCACATATATCGCTGTGGCATGACATTCTCAATTTTTTTGGGAAAATACCCAGAGGGCATAGCTGAATTGAATGAGACTTCCAATCCTAGTTTTTTGAGTAATCTCCACACTGATTTCCACAGTGGTTGCACCAGTCTACACTCCCGCCAACAGTAGAGAAGTGTTCCTTTTTCCCCACAGCTCCACCAACATTGGTTATCAGTTGATTTCTTGATGGTAGCCATTCTTTCTGGAGTGAGATAGAATCTCAAAGAAAATTTTATTAATGTAACATTTTCCAACTAAAACTGCAGTGTATGTGTATGTGTGTGTGTTTGTGCACCCCTTGGGACATAAAAGTCTGTTTAATGCCCTAGGAAATTGCCCCAACTCTTTATTTTTTGGATGAAGAAGACTGTTCTGGAAAATTTTGAAACTGTAGCCTATGCCGTGGCTTATCCTCTCTTTCCTGTAAATTAATTTGATTCATTAGTTACAGTAGCAATATTCTCTTACAGAATTGGACATTTAAGATTAAAGATCATCAAAAAGGAGCTGGATATAGTGGTAAATGTCATCTCACCATGCTGGAAAGCTGGTGAGGATCTCAAGTTCAAGTCAGCCTAGGAATCTTAGCGAGACCCCACCTCAAAATAAAAAGTAAAAAAAGCCTGGGATGTAGCTGGGGGCCAAGCTCCTGGGCTTCATCCCCAGCACTGGAGAATATCAGAAGGGAAATTGATATTTTGGAAAATAAAAACAATTTGTACCTTTGCTTTATATTACATACCAGAATACATTCTTGAGGTATTAATGAGTTAAATGTAAACAAAAATAATAAAAATAAACACAACAGCAAAAATACAAATGAAACTATAAATGCAAAAATATAAGTAAAACTATCTATCTTGAAATATAGGAACTTCCTAGTTAAAATGTAGGAAAAAAGTCACAAGACTAACACACTGATCATAGATTTGAACATCCATACAACATAAGTGAAAGTAAGAAAAGAGTAAAAAAAAAAAGGAAAACATTACAAATTCAGAAAAATGTTTGTAATGGGTATACTGTTTATGTTTTCTTTTAAAAATCAGCTGTGTTAGAGAATTAGCAATTTTTAAAAATTTTTTATTTGAGAGAAAAAAGACACAGAAAAGAAAAACAAAAAGCAAAAGAGGCAAACAAACAACAACAATAAATCCAATACAATACCATTATAGGTTTCTAAAACAAGATGATAGGAATTTGACAATGGTTATAATATTGCATACTGTTACCTTCAAAGGGGTTGTTTAGATTAATTGATCTAATCATATGAGTATTCACTGCTCTTTTTCAATAACAAATGCATTTAGTAGTATAGTCATTTTGACTATCTTATGTATACATATATACAAATTTATGCCTTTTTCCTTTTCCCTTCCTTCTTTTCTCCTTTCCCCTTATAATACCTTTTGTTATGTTCAAAATGACTGCCCATATCATCAAGCATAATATAATCAAACAAAATAGTACAGAATAAAACCAATACAAACAAAACAATGGAAGAAATACAGGACTTCAAAACAATAGTAAAACAACACTGGTTACCATAACGCCTCTTCTTATTTTCTAAGCAGTTGCCTACATTATCAGTCATAATACAATCAAACAAATCAAAATAGAATAAAATCACTCAAAACAAAACAATGAAAGCAATACAGGGCTTCAAGTCTAAAAAGGGAAGGCAGTGGCCATTGTTGATCTATTATCATGATTTGAGTCCTATATTGTTTTCACTGTTCTGTTTAGTCTGGTTTTATTCCATTTCGGTATGTCTAATTTTATTATATTTGATGGCATGGACAGTTATTTCAAAGATAAGAGTATACATTATGGTAGCCATTATTGATATCCGATCACCTTGTTTTGAGAATTAGCAATATTTTGAATTATTTCAAAGAACCAAATTGCTTTTGATACTTTTATATTTTTTCCTATTTTTTTTGCTCCTAGTTTTATTATTTTCTTTCTTCTACTGATTCTATGACTACAAGTCTAATTTGCTCATCTATTTCTAGTTTCAAATGAAGGAAATTTAGACAGTTGATTTTAGACCATTCATCTTTTTTAACATAGACATTTTCCTTTATTTACAAAGAATCTACATAAAAATCAATAGAACAGACAAGCAGGTTTAGCAAGGTCATTAGTTACTTTTCACTTGTTGCTGAGACATAGTACCTGACACTCAAAATTAGGGAAGAAAAAGTTTATTTCTTAGAGTTCTCAGGAGTTTCAGCCCATACTCAGTTGGCTCCAAGGCAGCGTGGCATGGTGGGGCCACCATTCATGGCAATCACCAAACAGCAAGGTGCATGACACTGGCAAGAGAGGGCAAGAGAGGTAATCCTCTTGCCCTAACTCTATATGTCAACTCCACCTGTGTGCGGGTGCAGTACTCACATTGCCAGTCCCAGCACTAGACAACAAACCAATCACAAACACCAGACTCAGCCCCATCCAAATTGCATGAGGCCTTGGGGGGACAGAGGACAAACCAATACATTCCACCCCTGGCCCCCCCCCCAAGGACTCATGTATATCCTTTATACAAAAAACATTTAGTTCATTTCCAAGAGTTTCAGCATTGCTGGGAAGTCCAAGTCCCAAATCTCCTCCAAGATCTATGACAAACTCTTATTTGTAACCCCCTGTACAAATGAAAATGAAGTTAAACACTTCCAACATATAGAGGCACAAGATAAACATTATCATTCCAAAACTTACAAACAGGGGAATACAAAGCATTGGAACCATAGCAAGTCCAAAATCCAGCAGGGCAAACATTAAGTCCTGGAGTTCTACACTCAGCATCTGAAACAATCTGCTTGCAAGCTCCAAAAGACTTGAGTGATTCCACCCCTGTGGCACTTTTAGGGATTTTAACTTCCAGAGCTTCTCTCTTAAACCTACTCTGTTTGGTTTTTGTAGCTTTCCTTGGATGATCCACATTCCTGGCTTTTTGAAACCTTTGGGTTTTCCATTGTGCCCTTGGCTTCACCCTTACATCTTTACATATTGCTCTCTGTAGCCAGGGCAGAAGCTGCACATTTTCCTTGCACTTAAAAGTAGTGCCATGTGGCTGCTACCAAGGTCCTCTGCCCGCTGGAGCAGAAGCCAGGCTTTCCTCTCTCTTGGCTGTAAAGGTCGACTGCCTGGATTGCTGAGCTCTCTGAACCTGACTGTGAGGAAAAGCTTCTTTATGCCATCTCTATTCTGGAATCTGGTGTGGCCGCTGCCATTTTGGAACCTCCTGTGGCCTCTGTTGCCTCTCTGGAACATGATGCTCTGCTTTTTCCTCCCAGCAAACTCTTTCACTTTTACTGACTTGAGGCTGCAAAGGGTGGAGGCCTGCTGCTTCTCGGGATGCCTCCAGGCCATCTTTTTTATTTCTTTGTTCCTTCTCAGCAGTCGAGGTCTCAACTCTATCTTTACAGTCCACAACTTTCTGGCCAAACTCACAATGTTTTAAATCACCATGCTGGGCTTTTTGCTCTTGATTCTCAACGTAAATCTGGCAAAAAGCCTCCAACAATAGCCATGCCATCGCCTGAACATTGGATTGCCTTGAAATTTCTTTCAGCAGATTAATCAGTCCATTGCCCTTAATCTTAGTCTCAGGCAAAGTCTCTGGGCATGGGAAGAATGCAGACAAACTTTCTGCCAAGTCGTAACACACATTATGTGGAGTTCAACAACCAATGCAGTTTTTCTTCCCAGCAGAAACCTCCCAAGCCTGGTCTCTACCAGCAGACTCTGTATCAGCCTTCTGGTCTTCTGAGCTCTGACCAGAATGTCCCCTACAGAACAACCTACACTGTTTCAGCTCTATGCATTTAGGCAACATCTCTGAACCTTTCCAACTCTTTCCACAAGCCATTCCCAAAGGCTCTTGAGCCACATGGTCAGGTTTAGTCACTGCAATGACCCCACTCCACTGGTAGCAAATTCTGTCTTCGTTACTTTTCACTCATTGCTGAGACAATACCTGATGCCCAAAATTAGGGAAGGAAAAGTTTATTTCTTACAGTTCTTGGGAGTTTCGGTTCATACTCAGTTGGTTCTAAGGCAGTGTGGCATGGCAGGGCCACCATTCATGGTGACCACCAAACAGCAAGGCACACAACCCTGGCAACAGAGGGCAAGAGAGACATTCCTCCTGCCCTTACTCTATATGTCGACTCCACCCCTGGGTGGGTGCAGCATTCACATCACCAATCCCAGCACTAGACAACAAACCAATCACAAACAACAGACTCAGCCCCGTCCAAATTCCATGAAGCCTTGGGGGGACACAGGACAAACCAATACAGTCATTGACATAGACATTTTAAGACAGTAATTTTAATCACTGCTGTAGTAGCATTGTACAAATTTTGAAAGGGTTTAGAAATTTTTGTTTAGTTTTATATATTCTTATTTCCCTTCGACTGTTTGACCCATAAGTTAATGAGAAATCTGTTAATTTCTAAGTACTTGAAAAATTTTAGGTACATTTTTGTTGTTGACCAAAGTAGTGTTCAGGTCCTCCACCACCCTTCTGATTTTTGTCCATCAGTTAGTCAAAGAATGCACTAAAAGCTAGGACTATGACTGCAGAGTTTTAAATTCTCTCTTTAGTTCTATTTTTGTTTCATGTGTCTTCTGCTCTGTCAGTAGTTGCATACACATTTAAAAGCATTTTTTGGCCTCATGAATTGGTCCTTTTAAATTATAAAACGACCTTCTTCTTCCTTTTCCCCTTCTTCCCCTTCCCCTTCCTCTTCTCCTCCTCCTCCTCCTCCTCCTCCTCCTCCTCCTTATTTTTCTTCTTCTCTTCTTCCTCTTCTTCTTTCTCCCCCCTCCTCCTCCTTCCTCCTCCTCCTCCTCCTCCTCCTTTCTTCTTCTTCTTCTTCTTCTTCTTCTTCTTCTTCTTCTTCTTCTTCTTCTTCTTCTTCTTGTCTTTTTGAGACAGGGTCTCACTATGCAGTTCAGGCTGGCCTTGAACTCACTTTGTAGCCCAGGTTTATGTTGAACTTGCAATGATCCTCCTGCCTCAGCCTCCCAAGTGCTAGACAAGGCATGTGCCACCACACCCAACCTAACAACCCTCCTCTGACAGTACTGCTTGTCTCATAGTCTGTCTTTTCATTAATTTAAATTCACAATTCAGCTTTTCATGCTTATAAATGTACTGTTTCATGGTCCATGATTTTAGGTCCTCTTATTTTTAATCTGTTTCTGGTATTTAGAATTCATCCTTACAGACCACATAGATTTGGGTCTTGTGCTTTTATTCAATCTGGTAACTTCTGCCTTTTAATTGGCATATATGGTTTGTTAAAACGTAATGCAATTTTTGATGCATTTAGATCTAAGCCTGTCATTTTCTATTAGCTTTATATTTATCTTATATACTTTTATACCTCTGGTATGCCTCTTTTCTGTTATCTTTCAGGTTGATCAAACATTTTTAGATTTTTAATCTTTCTCTGTAGTGTTTTAAAAAATAGTGTTTAGAAGTTGCTCTGGGGATTATAATAAACATATTACCTTATCATACATATTTGGAGTTAAATTTTTGCTGCTTTGTGTTCAATGTAAAACCTTGTAATAATAAAATTCTGTTTGTCCCCTGCCCTTAGGCCACTGTTACATGCCATAGTCCTGGAGTACAGTGTCCCAGCTTCTGCCACCAGGCTGTTTGTGTTTTGGAGACATCAGTAGAAGTGAACACAGCACTCCTCCACTGGTCACTTGCCCACATGTTTGTGGTTCCTCTACTCTCCACTCCTTCCTGTGTATCTGAGCTCCCATCAGAGTAACTTCTCTCCAGGAGAAGGAGCTTTATGTTTCTCCAGAAATCCTATGTGCTTCATTTATAGAAAAATATTTATGTGAAAATATTTTCCCTGGACATAGCATTCAGAGTTGACATACTTTTCTTCACTTTAAAGTGTTAACCTGTTGTTTCTGGTCTCTGCTTCTGATGGGCAATTCTCTCTCACTCTCTGTTTCTCTCTTTCTGTCTGTCTCTCTTCCTGGATAGATGTTGCTATGGCTTGTGTTTGGATGGCCCCCACAAGCCTTATGTAATCATGGACATGGCTGGTTTGTTGTCTGGCACTGGGATTGGTGGTGTAAGTGCTACACCTGCCCAGGGGTGGAGCTGACATACAGTGTAAGGGCAGGAAGGAGGCATGTCTTTCCTCTTTTGTGCTGTTTGAGTTTGCTGTTTGCAGTGGCCAAGAACAGCTGCCCCTGTATGATGCCCTGTTATTAAAGTCAGTGGGAAATTACAGTCACCTAATATAGACAGAATGACAAATGGCTCAGAGCCTTCAGGAATGAAGGTATGGGTTACTCCACCAGGGAAGGAACTGTTGTAGTGTGGAGGATGGCTCCCACTTAAGCCTCATGTAATCATGGATGGGGCTGTGTCTTGTATTCATTGATTGGTTTGTTGCCTAGTGCTGGGATTGGTGATGTGAGTGCTGCACCTGCCCAGGGGTGGAGCCAACTTGCAGTGTAAGGGTGAGAGGAAGGCATGTTTCTCTCTCTCTCTCATGGATTTGTGCCTTGCTGTTTGGCGACCACCACGAATAGTGGCTCCACCATATCACACTGCCTTGGAGCCAACTTAGAAGGACTGAAACCCCCAAGAAATGTAAGAAATAAACATTTCCTTCCCTAATTTTGGGCATCAGGTTTTCTGTCTCAGCAATGAGTGAAAAGTAACCAAGACAGAATTTGCTACCAGTGGAGTGGGGTCTTTGCAGTGACTAAATCTGATCATGTGGTTCAAGAACCTTTGGGAATGGCTCATGAGAAGACTTTGGAAAGGTTTGGAGATGTTTCTTGAAAGAGTGGCACTGGAACAACTGAGGCTGTTCTGTAGGGGAGATTCTGGTCATAGCTCAGGAGACCAGAAGGCTAATAGAAAGCCTGCTGGTAATGTCCAGGCTTGGAAGGTTTCTGCTGGGAAGAAGGGCAGCATTGGTTGTTGGACTCCACATGATGTGTGTTATGGCTTGGCAGAAAGTTTGTCTGCATTTTGCACATGCTCAGAGACTTTGCCTGAGGTTGATTAATCTTGCAAAGGAAATTTCAAGGCAGTCTAATGTTGAGGCAATGACATGGCTATTGTTGGGGGCTTTCAACCAGATTTATGTTGCAGATCAAGAGCAAAGAGCCCAGTAGGATGATTTAAAATGTTGTGAGTTTGGCCAGAAAGCTGTGGACTGTAAAGATGGAGCTGAGACCTCAATTGCTGAGAAGGAACAAAGGAATAAAAATGATGGCCTGGAGGCATTCCAGGAAGCAATACACCTCCACCTTTTGCAGCATCGGACCATCAAAAGTGAAGGAGTTTGCTTGGAGGAGAGAGCTGCAGAGTGCCATGTTCCAGAGTGGTGATAGAGGCCACAGGAGGTTCCAAAATGGTCGTGGCTACACCAAATTCCAGAATGGTGGTGGCATAGAGAAGCTTTTCCTCGCAGTCAGATTCAGAGAGCTCAGCAATCCAGGCATTTGACCCCTACAACCAAGAGAGAGGAAAGTCTTGCTACTGCTCCAGCTGGCAGCAGACCCTGGCAGCATCCACGTGGCACTGGTTTTAAGTACAAGGAAAATGCACAGCTTCCATCCTGACTTCAGAGGGCAATATGCAAACATGTAAGGGTGAAGCCAAGGGTGCAATGGAAAACCCAGAATTTTGGAAAAGCCAGGAATGTGCTTTCAAGGAAAGCTGCAGGAACTGAGCAGAATGGGCTTAAGAGAGAAGCTGTGGAAAATGGAAGTGCCACAGGGGTGGAATCATTCAAGCCTTTTGGAGCTTGCAACGAGATTGCTTCCAATGCTGAGCATGGAACTATAGGACTTAATGTTTGCCCTGTTGGATTTTGGACTTGCTATGATTCTAATGCTTTGTATTCCCGTTTGTAACTTTTGGAATGGTAATGTTTATCTTGTGTCTTTACATGTTGGAAGTGTTTAACCTCCTTTTCATTTGTCCTCCAAGATCTATGACAAATAAGACTTTGTCATAGATCTTGGAGGAGATTTGGGACTTGGATTTTTCAGCAGTGCTGAAACTGTTAGGATTGTGGCAACTCTTGAAGATGGACTAAATGTGTTTTATATACAGGATGTACATGAGTCGTTGGGGGGCCAGTGGTGGAATGTCATAGTGTGGTGGATGGCCCCAACTTAAGCCTCATGTAATCATGGATGGGGCTGAGTCTGGTGTTTGTGATTTGTTTGTTGTCTAGCGCTGGGATTGGCAATGTGAGTGTTGCACCTGCCCAGGGGTGGAGCTAACATACAGTGTAAGGGTGAGAGGAAGGTGTGTCTCTCTCTCTCTCTCTCTCATGGGTTTGTGCCTTGCTGTTTGGTGGCCCCCATGAATAGTGGCCCTACCACACCACACTGCCTTGGAGCCAACTGAGTATGAACTGAAACCCTCAAGAACGGTAAGAAATAAACCTTTTCTTTCCTAATTTTGGGTGTCAGGTATTCTGTCTCAGCAATGAGTGAAAAGTAACCAAGACAGGAATAAAGACAGAATTTGGTACCAGAGGAGTGGGGTCGTTGCTGTGACTATACCTGACCATGTGGTTCAAAAGCCTCTGGGAATGACTTGTGGGAAGAGTTTGGAAAGGTTCAGAGGTGTTGCCTGAAAGAGTGGCACTGAAACAGCTTAGGCTGTTCTGTAGGGGACATTCTGGTCAGAGCTCAGAAGACCAGAAGGTTGATAGCCTACTGGTAAAGACTAGGCTCGGAAGGTTTCTGCTAGGGAGAAGGACTGCATTGGTTGTTGGACTCCACATGATGTGTGTTATGGCTTGGCAGAAAGTTTGTCTGCATTTTGCTCATGTCCAGAATTTTTGCCTAAAACTCAGATTAAGGGTGGAGGACTGATTAACCTGGGAAAAGAAATTTCAAGGCAGTCTAATGTTGAGGCAGTGCCATGGCTATTGTTGGGGGTTTTCAGCCAGATTTATGTTGGGAATCAAGAGCAAAGAGCCCAGCATGGTGATTTAAAACATTGTGAGTTTGGCCAGAAAGCTGCAGACTGTAAAGATAGAGGTGAGACCCCAATTGCTGAGAAGGAACAGAGAAATAAAAAAGATAGCCTGGGGGCAATCCGGGAAGCAGCAAGTCTCTACCTTTTGCAGGCTCAAAACTGCGAAAGTGAAAGGCTGCTTGAGGAGAAAGTCACAAAGTACTGTGTTCCAGAGTGGCGATGGAGGCCACAGGAGGTTCCAGAATGGCAGCAGCACAGAGAAGCTGTTCCTCATAATCATGTTCAGAGAGCTCAGCAATCCAGGCACTTGATCCCTACAGCCAAGAGAGAGGAAAGCCTAACTACTGCTCCAGCTGGCAGCAAACCTGGGCAGCATCCCTGTGGCATTGGTTTTAGGTGAATGGAAAATGCATGAGTTCTAAGGTTAAAGCAGCTCCCACCCTGATTTTAGAAGGCCTGGGGAGGCCAAACAGTGTGTCCCTGAGAGGCCAGTATGTAAAGCTGTGTGTGAATCCAAAGGTGCAATGGAGACCCCAGAAGGTTGGGAAAACCAGGAACATGGATCATCCAAGGAAAGCTGCAAAGACTGAGCAGAGTGGGCTTAAGAGAGAAGCTGTGGGAACCAAATCACGAAAGTGCTGTGGGGGTGCAGTCACTCAAGCCTTTTGGAGCTTGCAACCAGATTGCTTCAGATGCTGAATGTAGAGCTCCAGGACTTAATGCTTTCCCTTCTGGATTTTGGGCTTGCTTTGGTTCCAATGTTTTGTATTCCCCTGTTTGCAACTTTTGGAATGGTAATGTTTATCTTGTGCCATTGTATGTTGGAAGTGTTTAATTTTATTTTCATTTGTCCAGGGGCTTTGCAGCTAAGAGTTTGCCTTAGATCTTGGAGGAGACTTGGGAATTGGACTTTTTAGCAATGCTGAAACTGTTAGGACTTTGGCAACTCTTGAAGATGGACTAAATGTCTATTGTACAAAAGGATGCACATGAGTCTTGGGGGGCCAGGGGTAGAATGTTATGGTTTGTGTTTGGATGGTTCCCCCCAACCTCATGTAACCATGGACGCAGCTGAGTCTGGTGTTTGTGATTGGTCTGTTGTCTGGCACTGGGATTGGTGGTGTGAGTGCAGTGCCTGCCCAGGGGTGGAGCCAACATACAGTGTAAGATCAAGAGGAAGGTGTGTCCTTCCTCTTTTGCACTGTTCAAGCTTGCTGTCTGCAGTGGCCCTTGAACAGCTGCCCCACCACACCATGCTGCCTTGCAGCCATTTAAGTATGGACTGAAACACCCAAAACTATGAAAAATAAACCTTTCCTTCCCTAACTTTGGACATCAGGTATTTTGTCTCAACAATGAGAGAAAAGTAACTAAGACAGGTGTTATTATGACTCCTTTTAGGTTTTTCTCTTTGGAGATCATTATCAAGCATTAGAGCTACATGCTGCTCTATTTTATTTTATTTTTATTTTTGCTTAAGGTTAGCTGATAGAGTTGTTTCTATTTATTTTACTTAAATACTTGGAGAAAAATTTGGTCATTATTTCCTCAAAATTAATTTTTGTTTCCATTCTCTTTTTCTGAAATGAGTTATAGATGACATTAGAGAGCTTGACATTGATTCAATAGTCACTGATCCTGTTTTTACATCTGTTCTTCAGATTAGTTTTTTAATTGATTTTATTTTAATTAAGTTCATCCTTCCTTTCTATTCTATATTACAGTCTCAGTTGTAGAATTTTTATTCTTCTTAAATAAATTTTACTTTCTGCAGTCTCTGCTAAGAATATTTGCTATTTTTTGGCATGACTGTATTTTTATTTGTCTTTGAACATGTTTACAATAGATACTTTAATATACTTTATTGCTAATTTCAATGCTGTGATTATATTTTCTTCTTTTCCTTTGTTTCTTCTCTTATACTTGATATTTCCATTTTTTGGGCATATCTACTAATTACTGATCATATATCGTTCATTGTTGTGAGTATAAGTGATGTATTCCCTTTCAAGGGCTACTTACTTTTGTCGTAGTGTTTAATTAGTTTTTGATATACTCTGGGTTTTGTCAGGTTTGGTGTTTTTTCCTTTGTCAGGATGTAAGGCCATTTTTTGATTTAGTCTTGGTACAAACATGACTCTTCTCCAGGGAATAAATTTGACTCCTAAAGAGTGACACTCTGTGGTGGCAACTGAATGTCCTAGACTCTCAGTATAACATCTTCATGTTAACTGGGTGCCATTCCAGCTCCTCCCAGTGCTATACACTCTTTGGTATAATTGTTTCACTTTTACCACAGAGCAGGAGACTTTGGCATTGTGGAGTTGAACCTTGTGGGTGCAATGACATCAATGACCTTTTGGTAGGAGGAGATTGTAACTAGGAGAGAGGACATGGAGTGATTGGCAAGGTTCTGCTTCTTGACCCAGGTCAGGGTTATAAAAGTTTTGGCCTGATGATAGTTTTCAGAGCTGTACCTTTGTTTCAGGTAGATTAATGCATCCTATATTAAAATAAATAGATGTAAAAATGTAATAACGAGACAGTCTCTAAGACAACTCATGAATGAGCACTGTATTTAACACTCACAGAAAAATTGATTTACAAATATGTGGAAAG
Source organism: Dasyprocta punctata (assembly GCA_004363535.1). Classification (NCBI taxonomy): domain Eukaryota; kingdom Metazoa; phylum Chordata; class Mammalia; order Rodentia; family Dasyproctidae; genus Dasyprocta; species Dasyprocta punctata. Next base: position 21,151 of record RJWM01022731.1, read on the forward strand.
AATGCAAAAACTCAACATGAAGAAGCAGAGCTAAACTTTGTTCTAGTATTAGAGTTCATAAACAATTTTGGAATTTAAAGCAACAAAGATAAGAATATAACATTTATCCCTATCTCACTTTCTCAACAACTAAATGTCATTTCTGATTTTCCAACATAGATCTTTTCTTGGTAATTATTTTTTATTTCCTCTGAGTCACCCAATTCAAGTCCTAAGATGGGAAAGAATATATACATTCCTTTAAGAGAGAGTTGCAAGGGTGGATATAAAGCTTTACTAGTCCTTCATCTTAAGAGAATTGGTTATAGGATGTAGGTGATAACTTGTTTTTGCTCTTTTGCTAGCTCATTACTCATCCTCTGAGCCATTGTGCCCTCCATGGACAAGCTCCTGGATATCATGCACCCATTGATTCACCTAGTCATTACATAAATAACTTAAATATGCATTTTATGGGTGACACAATTCAAAGCATTTGGCATACAGTGGTGAATGGGAGAAGATTTCTTCTCCACAGACCTTACTTTCTGCTGGCAAAGGAATAAAATAAACATGATAATTTCAAATAGTAATGAGAGCAATGAAGTCAATGAATGAGGATACAGGTGCAGGGGAGTTACTTTAAAGATGTTTACTGCAATAATTGGGTCACAAATAGGCATATGATGCAAGCAGTCACTTAGAGTCTATGAGTTTCAAATAACTGACTGAAGTTAAGATAATGGGAGTATGTTTGCATTCCGGGGGAACTATATTTCTTCTGTATTTTCCCTCTTCCACTTGTTACATCGTAAGTGAGAATAGTAATTTTGAAATAAGAGGGTACAATAGGTTTCTGCACGAAAGCTGTATGATTGATGCAGAAAGTATCTGCACTTCAGAGTTTACTATTGAGCCCCTTTCCAAGACAAGGATTCCCTAGCAGTAAGCTATCAGTTCTGTTGTAAGCATTTAGCAGCTCTGAACAGACAGGTGCTGCTTGGTGGGAATATGAGGTCACCAGCACAGTCACGCCTTTGCCCCTGGGATGCGAGCTGTGTGTTGGGGATGGCTAAACACAGAGAGAAAGCTGAACCCCTGCACCATAGCACCACCACAACTGCCTTCAGCTGTTCCACCCAGTTTCATAATTGAGCGTGAACTTCAACCTAGTTTAAACCACAACTGTTTCCGCCTTTGATTCAGTGGTTCAGCGATATGCCAACATAAGGTTTTTCTTGCCTACCAATACCTTTTTCTTTACTTTTGTCTTGCTAAAGTTGTCTGCTTGTCCTCAGTTTAAATACTGATTTTGTAAGGAACAGATTCTCTGGCTTCTCAACCTAGCTAATTTTTTTTTTTTTTTTTTGCTAGGATACTACACTACTTCTCATCCCACTTTTAAATTTTGTTTTCCAACAATTAACAAAGTAAATGAGGTGGAACATGAGTGGTGAAAAATAAGCTCAATCCACAGAGAGCTGCAGAGATTTAGCTAAGCTGGCAAATTGCAGCAAAGCCTCCCAATCCAACAGGTAGACCAGCTGCCCTGGTGCTCATCTGCCAATGTGTTTCATCCTCATGACATTTTTAGGTGAAGAGCATGAGGGAATTGGAGCAACAGCAGTTGTTTTTAATACTTCCTGGCTTGTCAGTGAAAGACCCAATTATGGAACTGTAGTACACTTGCTCTACTGGTTTAAGGAGGGAGTTGACAATCCTAGACACAGTAACACAGCACCTTGGCTCAAGACTGCTTCTGAGAACAATTCAGTTTGCAAACAAAAGCATTTGGCAAAATTTTGCTTCTGTTCAAAAGCTTTATATCAGGTGACCAACATGTCCATGGTCATTGTTATGGTTTGTATCTAGATGTCCCCCCAAAGACTCAGGGGGTCATTGTTTTTTTGGAGGTGTCTGAATCTAGAGTGTGTGATTGAATGGTTCTGGGATTAAGAGTGGGTGATTGCTGGATCAGTCCACTGATTGGATTGGCACCACCCTAAACCCAGTAGACTGGATATGAGGGTCAGAAAGAGGCTTGTCTTGCTCTCTCTTTTTGCTTTTGCTGTCTTCTGCTGCCATGAACTGTTGCCCCTCTGCTATGTACCACCCTGCCTTGGAGTGAACTGCTTATGGACTGAAACTTCTACAAACTGTGAGCTAAATTAAATTAACCTTTTCCCCTTTCACATTGGGTGCTGAGTATTTTGTCTCAGCAATGAGAAAAGTAACTAAGACAGTCATCTTCTCCACACAAACACAAATGCAACTATCTTCCCCCAAATTGTAAAACAAATTAAATTCATAAACTGAGGTACCACTGTAATTGCATTATGGATTTTATGACAGAGAAAAGGCCGAGACTTGCCCTGTGGTCTGATCACCATCAACACTCAAATACACTAAGGCATAACCGTGAGTTGCTATTGTTTAAATTTTATCATTGGACACCTACTTGTGCAGCATCAAAATGACCTCTGGTTTTATATTCAGAAACTTTTTATTACTAAGATTTGCTGAATACAAGTTACGTATTAGCTGTTCTGCCATGCTTTGAGCACACAGAAATGAATGTATAATTGCTTTCCTTGAGAATAGAAGGACTATGTAGACCTTGTTTTAATATGATGTGATAATTATTACTGAGAGAAAAGAGAGTAGGGAGAACATCCACCCAGCCACTCACCCACCCACACACACACACCAGCAAGGGGTGAGGGATGTAGGTGGGCAGTAGAGAAGAGAACCTCCTTAGAGGATAAGTTTGGAGTTGGACAGGGAGGGTTTTCCTGGTTGGGATCTGCAAGTGCACCTGGCTGGTGTGGGGTGGCAGTGGACACTGTGCTGCATGTCCTCTTTGTGCTCCCGTTCATGTAGACATCTGACTAAGGCCTCACAGCTGCCACCTGGCCCACAGCCAGTGACAGATGGTGTATGTGGCTCCTTGTCTCCAGCTGGTGACAGTTGTAGGGTGAAATGTATGCTCCTGGGCTGCTCTCCCCCTGAGTCTCCTCACATTCCTCTGACCTCATTTAATGTTTCTTGATAGGACGCCCCATTAGAGGCTGTGCTTCTAAACAGCTAAGACTGCTGATCTTGTAATTCAATAAAGGAAAACTGGAAATTTGAGGTTATTATAAAAAAACCCAATGGTTCAAAGTAAGGGAATCTTCCCCTTTATGACAGTTCTTTTCCTGGGTTAAGAACCACTCATGTAGTTTTTTCCCTAGGTGTATTTCAGGCATTCGTTTTGCAAAGTGCATGATTTTTATAGGGCCTGGGGATAGAAAATTGATTTTTAAATTTTTATTCCTTTTATTATTACTATAAAATCATCTCTGGGAAAAAATGCTATGAAGATGAGCCTCATCGTGTTATACAGCTAGGCTTACCATCTAAAAGACAGACAGTCCACTGAACCTGTGTCTCTCACAGTAAGAAAACTGAAGGAATGCTGTGACATGGTTCAAACTCCCACACCTAAACTAGCTCAAATGAACAGAGCATGTAGTTTTCATGTAAAACTCCTCTATGCTTTGCAAACCATAGGTAATACCTGGAATTACTCATTTTTTCTAGAATCAGTTCTAGGAGACTTTCACTTTTGTCTGTTCCTGCTTGCTGTATTCTCATTGCACTCATGATTTATCTCTTATTGGACTTTCCTCAGTTCTTGGGATTCACTGTATTCTTTCTTTGGTCAGGGATTTTGCACATTCTCTGTGTAGTTCCTTCCTTGTTTCTTCCTTTATTAAACAGAGGACTGTGCTTTAATGGGGCACTGGGCTGCCCAGCTGAATGCCTTTTTCCCCAGCAGCCCTTGTGCCTAGGTCTGGCCCTGGCTGGTTGCAGATGTGGGATGTGAGAGGAGGGTGTGTACAGTCTCAAGGAGGTGCTAATAAAGGGCAGGGCTGTGGCTTCCACTGCTGTTTCTGCCCCTGGTTGGGATGTAGCCTTGAGAGCCAGACCATGCAACCAAAAGTATTTGTTGAAGAAGGAAAAGCAAGCAGGAAGAAGCCTGGCCTCCTAGTTCTGTGAGGACACCATGTCAGGCTCAGATTGGCTAAGATGCAATGGCTTAAACTTAAGATCCAATATTTTATATTTTTGTGTTATTGGCAGACCTTTTTTTCCTCTCTCTCTATGGCTAGTAAATCACCTACTTTTATTGGATCTCACCTTGAATTCCAGTTATTTAGAAAGTATTAAAAGACTAGTTTGGCTTCTTTCTAGGACATTGTACTACTTTGTATACCACATCACACTTGTATTATTTGTTCCCTGCTAATTTACAGTTCCTCAGAGGAAAAGGTGCAGCAGGCTTTACTGATAGAAGAGATATTGTGGTTGGGTTTTGTCAGGTCAGGGACTAGGCTGGTGGGGAGGGGTGACCAAGGGAGAGAAGCAGAGAAGTAGGACTGGGAGGTTTCACATTTAATTTGCAAAAAAAGAGGCCTAGTTTGGGAATCTAGGGACCATGACTATAGGGCAATGCACCCTAGTTTGGAGAAGGTGCCTGATTTTATACTTCCCCACCCCAAGTGAGAATATTCAGTGACTTTTATGCTGACAGTTTAAGGGTCCAAGAATAATGTAACTATTCTTAGCATTAATGTAAAACTGAGATAACATTCTCCTTGTTTTGCTGTAAGGATTAAGATGTAATTCAAGTAAACTCCTTGACACTACTCAATGAATACAATCTTCACCCCTACTTGCTTGAGAAATCCTTCTCATTTAGAATATTCTCTGACCAGGAAACTCATTTTCTGAGATTAGTATGATTGTTGGCCCTGGAACTAGGTAGCACCTATATCCTGAATTTATTTCTTACCTCTGCCTCTCTTTTTTCATATATAAAACAGACCATACCAGTGCCTTGCTCATGTACAAACACAGAACAGTGCCTGCCTCCTAAACATGTTGATCAATGTTAGATCTTAGGGGAAAAAGTTCTTTTCTCCCTACTTGGATATTTGACTGAACTGCACAGACTCAAGAACAGTGAGAATTACTGATTTATTCCTTGACCTACTTAAGACAGATTTTCTTTGAAAAATGTGAAAAGAACAGCGAATCACATATTTCATTACTGAGATGACTTCCTGTGATTAATATTCAGGTAAGCATCAAGTGTTGGATGTTATACTCATGAATGATAGGTTCCAATCCTTAGGAGGCCTATGAATAAGGGACTGGCTGTATCTTATAGCCAGGATTGGATCCTATGCAGATGACCTTGAAAGTAAAATAGATAGCCATCTATCATAGCAGATAGAAATAGAATGGTCTCTTGTCCTATTGTTCCTACCTTAGAATTTCACTGTAGTTTGCCAGTTTTCATATTCTTGTGGCATAGGCTTCTACATAAAAACATAGGATCACTGCTATGATGAATGAGTCAAGTTTTATGCTCTGTACCCTAAGTTTGACTAGTGATTGGTTTGTGTCCTGGTTGGTTGTAAATATTCATTGGGTATAAAATTACTCACTGGCTGAGAAACATGAGAATAGGAGGAAGGAGGAAAAATTTGGGGCAGATACCTGAGGTCCCCTGAGAGAGCAGAAGAGAGGGAAGAGAGAGCAGGAGGTGGCTGGGAAAGCGTCATAGCTTGGGAGGACATCTACGTCAATTTCTGCCGACGACTTCAGCAATTCTGCTGGAGGACCGGGACCAGCAGGTGCTCAGCAGTCTCCCCTTGTGTCTGTGCGGTGTGATGGCGTGAGGAAGAAAGCAGACTGCGCTGTCTGGTACAAGGCTGGGATGCAGGGCGCTTTGGCTCTACCTCATTGTACTTGTGTGGCAGGAAGGAGAATCACAGGCACTAAAAGAACCGAAGAATGAGCAAGAAAGAGTTGATAACCAAGCCACCTCCGCGGACCACTCATGTGGCTTCACACCTGAAACTGTTACTAAGTGGCACAGAGAATGGTATAGTGAGAACTGTTTCTAAGCCCTGTTGGGTTGTAAGTGATGAATCCTGACATATAGTAATTGCTACGTTGGTTTAAAAGATTATATGGACTCCCACGGATCCTTGAATGCTCATTTATCACAACATGGAGAACACTGAGTGGGGTAAGTACTGAGAGTGAGATGCCCCTTGATTGATACAAATACTTAAACCCTGCCAAATCAGTTCCACATCACAGTAACTACTGATTAAATCACATCATTGGTTATGCAGTTACACTGCTTTATTCCTTTCCATTTTGACATATTTAAAAAAGTTCCATGGAAGGAAACATTTACCAAGCACCTGTTACGTATCTCTGCTCCGCTTCATAATACACATGATAGAAATAAATGGTCTCATTTTTCTGTGTTGGGGTTCTCAGGAGGAAAAAGACAGATGACTAAAAAGATTATTGGAATATGATGAGAAAAGTATTCTGACTGGCAGAGCAATACTTCATACTTACTTGGGGGAGCACAAAGAACAGTTCTCTCTGGGAACTCTTGAGGATGCTGGGGGACTGGAAAGGCTTTGCAAAGAAGGGAGAATTGGAGTTGGCTTTTAAAGCATGCATCTGAAGGTGCAGGGGTCACAGGAGGCAGGGGTCGAGGACATCCAGAGGTTAGCAAAGTGCATATGTAGAGATACTGAATTCTTGCAAAGAGAGTGGCAAGTTCAGTGTGACTGGAGCCAAGGTTGCCTGATGGAGGGTGAGGCAGGTGGAGCAGGAAAGGCAGATAGCAGGGGTCAGAAGGCCATGGAAAGTGGCAATAAGGAGGCAGCTATTTAAGTTCTTCAAGTAGGGAAGGTAGGGATATGACTCATTTTTGGTAAATATTTGAACTAACTAGAAAGCTGATAATGAGTGAAATTAAAAGAAACACCTGGAAAGCAAAGAGGGTATAAATCTATGCAAGGATTTCACAAATGCTGAAAAGTGATCTGACTCCAGAGGATAGATTAGCAATGCATTTTTTGTGTGTATAAAAATCAATAAAGCTCAAACACTGCACATATTAATGCTTGTTTTAATTTTGAGTTATGCAAAACCAAAGTGAAATGTTTTCAGAAGTTAACTTAAAAAGAATTAACAAATGCGGAGTGCTGATGCTTGAATATGGTTTTGTCCCCTGCAAAGCACATGTTGAAGTTTAATCCCCTTCTATATAATGAAGAGGTAGGACCAGGTGGGACCTTTTGAAGGTGATGAGGGCTCTGCCCTTCCAAGTGGATTAATCCACCTTGTGATAGTGGGTTAATGTGTTCTCTCAAGAGTGGGTCTGCTGTTCCATTTGACTCACCAGGTTTCTCCTGTGATCCCCTCTTGCCATGTAGTGTCCTGCACTACATTGGAAGTCTGCCAGCAAGCACATCACTAGACACAGCCCCCAGCTTGGGGCCAGAACTTGGGCCCAAATAAATCCCAGTCTATGGTACGACATTGTTTGTGGGAAAAAAGGTGACAGAGTGGCACTTTGGGACTTCTGTGGCCAGGTCATAGGGAGCCATGCATTTCTGGTGAAGTTTCTTGGGACTCTAGGCTTGGAGCCCTGAGGATCGGATGGAAGTGTGATGAACCTGTGGGAGAGACACCAAGGAAAGGCCTTGAGAGGATGCCCTGAGGGAGAGGGCCTCTCAGAACCTGCCTTCCTGGTGAGCTCATCCAGGTGCCCGGCATGGAAGAGGGGAGCCAGGTGAGACAGAGGATGCACCCAGCTAACCTTTGCCTGTATTCTCTAGTCATAAGATTGCAACAAGTGGGAAACAGGGAGGTAGATGTTTTGTGGAAGGGATGGAGACCGAGAGATGGAGGGAGGGGGAGGACAAAAGAGGGGAAAGGGATGAAAAAAGAATTAAGATGTGTTACGCACATGCACCAACTCCCCACAAGGAATGTGATCATTATGAACTGCAAATGTGTACTAATAAAAATGAAACTAAAAGCAAACAAATACACAAACAAACCCAGAAACAAGGGGAGAAGGGCTACCCAGGTGTCCCTAGCAGTAACCACTATACATATGGCGTCGACACCCCTATAAAGGTTCAGATTTGCCTCTAAGTAACACCTGCTATAATAACTCTGCCCAAAACCAGAGAAAAGTGCACTTCCCGTCTGCATACATCAGAGCTGGCCAGGTTGCTTCCCAACTCCCCTCTGCCACGCCTAGAGGGTGGGTCTCACCCCATGGAGCAAAACACCAACCAGCACATCTGCTTTCTAAGCAGCAGGACAAGAGACTGACAAAGTGATATCTCCATCCTCCTTTAAGCAGGGTGGCTTGAAGCTGCTGCTGTACTGTTGTCTGATTCCTTATCCCGTGGTCCAGCCAGAGAAATGCTGCTTTGGTGCTGAGTGTCATTGTGTGTGGGTAAAAATCAATGCTCATTAGAAGAGAAGAGAATGTAAGAGAAGCAGGTGCCAAGGGCCGCTGTGGGCCTCTGCCATGCATGAACAGAGAGTGCTCTTTATTGTCACTTCAGTCACGTGCCGTCACCCTGGAGATACGTATTTATAGTCACTTTATTTAAAAGGATTTTTGTAGGTGAAGGCGTGCAACAGCTGTGGACACTCAGACTTTTCATTTGTTTCATTTATGCCTAAATAGCTTCCAATTCAATGTTTTGGTCAGGACTAAAGAAAACATTACTAAACATCGTTGGATTTTCCTACTGTAGATGTTTGAAAGAAAATACTTCGGTTTATCTTTTTGGACATAGCTTGAAACCTTGATCAGGACTGGAAGGTTTCTCAAGGGTCTCGGTCAGTACCATGTTGTTCTACACTAACAAAGCTTTGTGTGAAATTCTGTTACTGTGTGCAAACTTTTCTTTTGTTGCTGAGACAAAATACCCAATGCCCAAAATTAAGGAAGAAAAGATTTATTTAGCTCATGGTTTGTGGAGGTTTCGGTCCATATTCAGCTGGCTCCAAGGCAGAGTGGCACATGGCAGAGGGTAACAGTTCAAGGTGGCAGAATATAGCAAAGCAACAAGAGTCAAAAGGGGAGGAGAGAGAGAGGGAGGAATCCTCTTTCATTCTCTTATATTATATGCAGTCTACCCACCCTGGGGTGGGTGTAGCACTCACACTCATAATCCCAGCATTGGACCATGAATCAGTCATAAACTCAAGGTGTCCACCCCATGACTGCATGAGTCTTTGGGGGAACATCTAGACACAAACCATAGCAGATAGAAAAACTTTTCCTTTTTTAAAGTTTTCTTTCTGAATGATTATGAGACACCAGATATTACAATTTTATTGAATAGCTTTGTGCATGAAGAGAAAAGCCACAGTAATCTCTTTTATGTGTATTTGTTTTTTGGAAATTGCTTCTGCACAGATTAAATTTTATATCCAAGCTTACAGGTGAAAAGCAAGCGAGTGACATAATTGTTGTTTGTCTGGCCTGGTTATATAGTCTGCTGTAGGAGCCTCATTTTAATGTGAGCACTTCAATAATTCTGGCAGAAAATGAAATCTTTCTCCTGTGTTCACATGCGTTATACCACTCCAGTGCATCTTCATTAATCCTGGCTTTGTGAAATGAGGGTTTAAAGCCTACCAAGTTTTCTCTAGTTTAAATAATTGCTCTAGTAGAAAGACACAATTGTTTTGTTACTGAAAGACACATCTACGTACAATGTGTTTTCAATTTCTCTATCACTGCTTCTTTGTTGGAATGCTTGCATCTCAGAGATAAGTGAGTTTAATTTTAGAACTTCTGCATGCTTGCCTTGGCTTGGAGTGGTGCTGGTGACCAGCTGTCTAAGAGTCTGTGACTGAAGCTCAAAGCTCAGCTGCTGCGTGTTCTTGTGATGTTCTTGTCCTATGCTGGAAAAGCTGACTATTCTTTGAGGAGTCCTGAACGCCTTCACTAAACCAGTTAAGTAGTCAGACACTTGCTGGCTACCAGAAGGGAAATTTGCTTCGTATCTCTTGCACTGCATTTAAATAGGCCAAGATTTTCATAATGCCACAGATGGTGTGGCACAAAGAAGGTCACATGGGCTGTGACAAACTTGGACTCTGCTTTCAATGGGGAATTGGAGCCTAACTCTGTACCATTGTTGGATATGAGTTTATGCAGTATTTTTTCCCTGGAAATCTGTTACTGTGTTGATGCTGTAATCATTTATGTTCTGCTGTAGGCAGTGCGTTTTTCTAGGAGCTTTGACAGATACCTTTGAAGACTAAGATAGGATTTTGGCTTTATTTATTCCAATTATTGAAATAACTATGTGGTGAGATAGTGCCTCCCCATCCTGGTGTTTGAGGTTTCCTCTACCTTGTAAGAGTGTATCTGTCTCTCACTAGGGAACATTTCTCCTCCCTGTCTCACTAGAGAAACTCCCATTTCCTGGCTGCTAGACACGGCCTTGGCCCTGCTCTGAAGAGCAGGTGTGCATCCCTAGACACAGGAAGGACCGCTAGAAGTGCAACGTGAGAAGGGAGCAGTGGCAGAAGGATTCAGTGAAAAGGTGTGTAGGAGGAGAGCCAGCAGGTGGCATTGCGGGGTTTGTGGAGTTTTTTCTAGAATTGGCGTCCACAGATGGTAACCATGTTGTCTTCATGAGACCAGTTCTCTGTGTGTATTCGGGTATTCACCACGGAGTCTTTGACTAATTGCCAGGCCCTTCTTCAGATTTTGTGAGTTGCTCAAGGTATTTAATAAGTGGGAATTATTTTCTGTTCCTTGGAACTAAAGATGCTGATTGATACATGAAGCTGAAAACCATAATACATTTAGTGAGTAGCAAAAACAGTAAAATAAAAATTTTGAGTGGGCATTAATGTGATATGACTGAGATAAAAGCTCCAATGATAGGAAAGTTTCAGAGAAGATAGATATTGAGCTCTGTAGGTATGAGTCTTTTGAGAAAAGCTATGAGCTGCTAACAGGTACCAGGTATGTTTTCAGGTGCTTGACATAAAAAAGGAACAAGAAAGACACAGTCTTGCCATGGTGAAGCTTACAACTCCATGAGGAAGGAGTCCACCTACATTTACCACAGTTCTGGCCGGTCTGTGGGAGGAGGGGTGCTGTCTGAGCTGGAGCGGTTGGGTGAGTCTTGACAGAGGAGTGGCATTGAGAAATGTGAACGGTGCATGAACCGAAGTGAATCAATGAGGAAAGGTCCATGGACAGAGTGTCCAGGGAAAGGCACCAGCGTCTATAAACACTTTGCAATGACAGAATCTGACATATTTCAGAAATTGAAATATTGTCTGTGTGGTGGATGTAAAGAATCTGGAAATGGAATGATGGGATGTCTAGAAAACAGCCAAACACTTCCTTTTTTATTTAACTGGGATAGTTACTGAGAACATTCTGAGCCAAAACTCTTGCATGGTAAGATCAAGTCTGGGAACAGTGTGTGACTTAGCAAACTGCAGTACTGTTTTCTGCAGATGAAGATGATCGATGTGCTGCTCCTGGATCATACTGCATTCAGTCCTGATAGCCTATGTAATCTTGAAACACAGCTCATACGGGTTCGTGCATGGGCAAAACATGGATTTGGTTATTGGAAGATCCATCATTCTGTACAGTTCTGATTCAGTCTAAGTAGCACAATGCTGTATAAGAAAGAGACCTTTAATACATGTGTTTAGAACAGATAGGCTGACTATGGCAAAGTTTGGAAAACAGGCTTTGTTGACATAAAATAGCTGAGTAACTGCAGAACCACGCAATGGCTCACTGGATCAGAATAGGAGCAACACAGTGTTCAGAGGTGTGGAGAGAAGAAGAAATATTCCAGATACACCTAGCAGGATTTGGTCATTGAAAAAGGCCTGAGAGTACAGAAGAGAATGCAGCCAACTCCCTGCTTCTCATCTGAAGGCACAGACTTGCAGGTCCCGAGCATTAACTCTGTCTGCTTGTGATTACTTATGGGTATTAAATAAATGACACAGATTTATGTTTATACATACTACAATTTCTTTTTTTTTAATTTAAGAGAAAATAGATACAGAAGCTAGAAATAAAAGTCAAAAAAGACAGACAAACAACAACAACAGATCTGATACGATAACATTGTAGGTTTACACACTGAGGTGGTTGAAGTTTGGCAGTAGTTACAATATTGCATATCGTTACCTTCCTAGGGGTTGGGGATATTGACAGATATAGACATGTAAG
>RJWM01022732.1:0-33279 GCA_004363535.1 Dasyprocta punctata
GGGGGTTGGAGGGGTAGGAGGAAGAAGATGGGCAGGAGGAGAGAAAATCTTTTGTTTGGTACCTCTTGGCAATCGAATGGCTGTGTTGGCCAAATTTTTTTAGTCTGTGCTACTGCTCCCAGCTGCAGAACCTGCATTCCCATTTTAGCATCTTTTGGAGGCTCCTCATCTCTCCCAGTCTCTTTCATGTATCTCTCTTCCTGTGCCTTCTCCCAAATTGTCCTCTGTGGGTCTTCCCACAGGGACAAAATGTTTTCCATTCACTCTGTGTAGTTAGTCCAAAAATATAAAAGACTGTGTCGAAGTGCTGCAGATCTATTATTACTATTATTATTATTATTATTATTATTTTTAAACCCCTCTGTGTTGTAGAGTTGTGGTTACTTTGTTGTGTTAACTACTGAAGCTTCGACTGTGCGGATGAATGGCACAGAACAAGGGAACATAATGGAAGCAATCAACCGTTAGGCCGCCTCACAATGCAATCCAGGCAATTAAAAGCTCACCAGAGTTTAAATGAAATGGTTCTACTTATTTCTGCACACCACACTGCACAGGCTATTATTTATGTCTTTTTTTTTAATTATGATTTCCCTTAAACTGTCAAATAACTCAGAATGGCAGGGTCTCAGAGGCAATAAGAATTTCCCTCAGAACAATTTACATGCCAATCTAAAACTAGTTATGAGTCCTGATGTGCTATGAGCAACTTGCGAAATGTTTCTCAGCTACGCACACATAACTCTACCCAGACAGGTTCTTCTGCATGATGACGGGAGCCCACTGACTGCTTTCTGCCTTTTAGGTACATGGCAATGTGGTGACTACAAAATAGTTCTTTTTCTGCCACTGTTAACTTGCATAGATAGCATTGCAAAGATTTCATTTCCAAGAGAAATGTGATGATAGCCTCTAAAACAAGATAGAGGGTAGAGTGTAAAATATTAAACTCCTTTTATATGCCCAAGGCCAAACGGAATGTAAGAGTTTCAAATATTAATTGGCCTCTGAGTGCTAAATTAAAATGTCAACACAACAAAAAAACATTTTGTGAAGACAAGCAGGGTAGTGTTACTTGTGCCAAATGTTAGTATCGCCTGTTTTAGTTGCAAAGCATTTTGAATAAAGATAGCTAACCTTCTACACTTGGTAATTGTAACACAACCATAGGGAATAACTTAACTATTTCCTTATCTACAGTTTAGCTGCACTAAGAAGGATTTTCTTAACATTTTTCTATTAGCCTGGTGATTTAAAAAAATAATAGTCTTATAAATTAGATAATTAGAGTAGCTACTCTTAATATATCTCTAGGTGCTGTTAATAATGAAATCCAGAGTGTCACTTGGTAAATCAAAATTTCCTCCTCTTCCCTAGGTATATGGTTAAGAGGCACTTGGGTCTGTTGCGCACTGTAATTGATGCGATTCATTCCTTGTGGAACCTTGCTAGAAAAGGATAACTAGTTCTGATCAAAGAAACTTCATTTGTTAGAAGTTCTAGAGAGTGAGATTTAGCAGAGCTATCAAGGGTTATGATTAATCTACACTAGACCCTTAGCTCCTTCAAAGAAAAGGAACAGAAAGCAGGCTACAGGGATACCACCTGCTCTTCTATACAAATTCAGCTGCTAGCCTGCAGCCCTGACGACCCCAACTATGCATACCATGCAGAAAGAACAGCAACCTGCTTCCTTTCCTGCCTCTCCCTGCTCCGGCCCTATGCCAGGCAACTTATTTCCTAATGAAAGTTCAACATCAGAATATTAGTATGTGCAATTCATGTATTATTTGCAGCTTTAAAAGTTTTTCAGATGCGGGGATGCCTGAACGCCTCTTACTGGTTTCATTTTAAAAAGAAAGCTATGAAGGTAATAGGGGTAAAGGCTTCATCACAAAATATCAGAGGAAATGAAGAGCTAGCTATTGTGGAGAAGAGAGATACATAGAAAAGTGTAGAAAATCATAGTTTAGTGTTTCTTTTCTTTAAACTATTTTAGATGCAGGCATATTTGGTGTTTTATATCCTTTTACGTCCAAGTTTAAAACTTTATGCCTAGGAGAGACAGCAAAGTAGACCAGAGGGAGCTCTAGATTGCAAAAAGACCACTTGGCCCCAAATCCACACTTAAATGTCATTTGGCTTTGAGGCAGTGCTTTAACATCTCTGAAACTCTGCATTATAATTTGGAAAATGAGGGAATTTGGAGTTGATGATGTCTGCAGTATTTTATAGTGCTTAAAATGAGTTATTTGATAAAGATAAAGCTTTGAATAGTTGGGGCAGCTTTTTTTTTTATTTTAGCTGAGTGTTGGATGCTTAGAAAATAAGAAACTCAAGCACAAATATCCACTGAAATAATTTCACTAAAGTTATAAAACATAGAACCCAGCTAGACTCCTTATTTATGACAGAGATACAGCTTTAAAAATACTGTCCCTACCTCTAATACAGTATTATATACCTTCTGTATATATTTGTGTATGATTGTATAATTTTATTTATATTGCACTAGCCTTCTATTATTTCACCTTTCCCCTATAAAATATTAAGTGCATGCTTATAGCAATAAATTGTATAATCCTGTGCTTTACTTTCATATAAAAGCTTATAGTGTATAGTTAAGTATTGAGCCATTAATAAAGGCATTGACTGATGATTGTGAGTATGAATATATTTTTTGTTATTTTAATAATGAATACTTTGAAATATCTAGGACACATAAAGAAGTCTTTGAATGCAAACAGGCAATATAGGATTGGTAAGCTTTTGGGGTGGCTCTGGTGTGTACGTAATTATAAACATCTGTACTGCTAAGTGACATTCATGTAATCCCATGCAGGGTGTACTTTTCTTCTACCATCAAGCACATGTGAAGTGGAATTTTTAACCAGTTAAGCAAAACTTTGACTCCTTCAGACTATGTGCGAATACTTTGTTAAATAGCTTTCTTTTCGGATTGTTAGCAATTTACTCATTTTTATTCCTAAAGGAACTGCTCCATTTGGAGAGCAACTGCAAAATGATTTAATGTTATTTAACTTGACATGTAGAATGTCAACTTACCATATACAACATGAAATCATTATTATTACCACTTTATATGTATGACTTTACCAATGATTTAGTAGGGATTTTATAGTTTGAGACATTTTACTTCCAAAATTTACTTTGATTTTGCTATATCCATCCCTAAGAAAGAAAATCCAGTGCTTCTAGGTAAAGGCAATATTAAATATTTAACTTGTTTGAGGTCTTTTGACATCTTTTCCTTCTGTCTCGTGGTCTCAGTTCTCTTGTTTTGTTTTTGTTTTCCTTCAGGTATACAAATGCTCTCAGTCCAGCCAGACACCAAGCCGAAAGGTTGTGCTGGCTGCAACCGAAAGATCAAGGATCGGTATCTTCTAAAGGCACTGGACAAATATTGGCATGAAGACTGCCTGAAGTGTGCCTGCTGTGACTGTCGTTTGGGAGAGGTGGGCTCCACCCTGTACACTAAAGCTAATCTTATCCTTTGTCGCAGAGACTATCTGAGGTAGGAATTATCCTTGCACACCTGTGATGACTGGATGCCTTTTAAAATACATTTTGTAAGTGTAGTTTTGCTTGCTTGTTTCATTTTCTTGCAACCAGCTTATGTTCCTGAAAGAAGTTGCTTTGTTGGCCTTCAAAATGTTGCCCTGTGTGTGTTACCCAAATTGCTACTTAAGGAATAGTCAGCAAAACTACTACCTAAATTGTTTCAGTTGAGCTTGCATGCAAACTCATATTCAACAATCACTTCTTTTTCCACTTATTTTGAAACTGCCAGTATTTGGTATAAATCAGTATACAAGTTTTTGTTTTCATTAGATCATTAGAGGTAGCATCCAATGCAAATAACACAAAGAAATGGCTAAACATTTTAACTATTTCTGCAAAGCTCAACTTTAGTTGGACCTTTTATCCTCCTAAAGTTATTCAGCTATCCTTTCTGATTGAGGTTCATTAGAGGAAGTCAGTTTTAAATTCTTAACTGGTATTTATCAATATAATTCATTTACTGCATGGTTTTGAAAACTTTCACCAAGTATTAGTACATCTTCGCCCATGATATTGGAAACGTCATTGCAAAGACTTTGTGTAACATTGAGCAGTCTCACATGTTCTAGTAGATAATAACAAAGTAAAGACTATCTTTATAAAGTAACGATAACTGCACTCCAAACTGTAAACCTCTGGACAGTTTCAAGACAACGCAGGCACTATTGGAGATGAAGCCATGAAGTCAGTCAAAACTTGTTTCCCACCTTTTTCAACACAGAACTTCTACTAAAGAGAAATTATTTTGCTTCTCTGAGAACTTTGTGACTCGATTCAGATGCAAATTACTTATATTAATAAAGTAGGATCTATCAAATTAGAGAAATGATATATGGCATCATTTGCAGTTTCATATTTGATACAATTAATCATTTTTCTTGTCTGACATTAAGCTATTTATTTTGAATTTTTCCCCTTATGACACAAAATTTATCAATCAGCCGTTATTCGTTAACCATCTCCATCATTCTGGGAGGTGTTTTCTAGGAAACTGAAGCCTTTTTAGTCTATAATTCAGTTATTTAAAGTCAGATTTGATCTTTATATATAAAATACATCTTTTGATTAATGGTAGTTACAAGAGGGTGAATCCAGTACTGTTTATCAGATCCTACTTTCCCCCTCTTAGAACTGCCTCATGTGACAGCCTCCTGAATAATTATGACCACTTGTTACTACTTCTCTCTCTTCCAAGTGAGAAAAATGCATGCAGGGTGCCAACAATGGGAAGAGACTCTTACCAGCCAGGATTTTCCTCATTATGATGGCACAACTAATCAATCAGAGTTAACTCATAATGCGAATTCTTTCAGAACTCTCAGTCTTTGAACTTTTCTCTTTGAAATAAAAACTTTTCCTCTGTTCCTTGTGAATTGGAGTCTCATTTCCACATAAAGCATTTGTGTTTCTGTTTCATGATTTAACACTGCTTTCTAGTCTTGCTTTATGTGTCCTAAGCGACTGTCACAGCTTTTTGACCCCTTTTGACTTTTGCATTCACCTACAATGTAAGTGGGTTAACGTTGCAATTCCAAACAAGGAATTTATACAGTCTGAATAAGGTTAAGTTAGTTTAATAAACAACAACAAAAAAAGACTGAGTAAACTTTGAAAGGGGTGATTTGAAATATCTGAATTTCTAAAATCAAAAATATAAATTGGTCATGAAATGACTGTAGCAAGAGAAACACAGGTTTGTGGTTATCAATATAATAGTGAGTGGAATAAAGCAAACTTAGGTTTGTTTTAGTCTTCCTGATGATAGTAAAAAATGATACAAACCTGGTATTTGATAGTCTCAAAGTATTTTGCTGAAGGGAATTTATCAAACTAGTTTTCTTACCAGAAACTCTTATCTAACAAGCTGGGTGTTGTTTTTGTGGTATGACTTTTAGTTCATTTCTGCTAGTTTCCAACTTCTAATGCTAGTTAGCTTTATTACAAATATTTTATACTTTTTCAAATATAAACCCTGGTCCTGATTGCTAATATATCCATTTCTCAGAGTACAGTTTCCTCTTAAATTGGTCGTTACCACATTAATGGCCAGTTGTTATGTTAAACAACCTAAGGGTTGTTAACATTTCAAACTAAGTTGTTAATAGCAAGCTTAGCCCTTATTCAGAACTGAAGGTTTGCTGGAGATGATGTGACTCCTTTGGCAACTTCATCAACACTTAAACTTCGTAGAAGTGAAACAGAGAATTGGTTCATGTATTAAACACTGTGTTATGTGCGATTGATTATGCCACTGATGTGGTGTTTAGTTTTACATGGAAAGCATGTGTCTGGATGAAATTGTGTAGATGTTCAACTGTGTATGTGTCAGACAAATTAAAACAGTCTGATTCTATATGTTAAATCAATAAGTTCAATCACATTTATTTACCAACCAACTTCTCTGATTACATATAGTCATTTTAAAATGCTTATTAGATGTCTGCTGTGTGAGAGGAATATTTTAAGCAATGGATGAAATTAAATAAGAAAAAGAAAAACTACATGATTTCATAATGGGATTTAAGGAACTGAAGTCATTGCTAACCATAAAACTTACTTTGTTTTGGAAAATATGAATAAAATAGTCATTGTGTAATGAAGAGTTTTAGAATTAAGGCTTTCTGATTTTTTATTTAATTATATAAAATCAGTAATACGATTGGTGAAAAAGTAGTATACTGTGGCTATTTTCCTGAGTTTCGAAAATAATTTTTCTCATTTCCCTCAAGTTCAGTATATTTCTTTTTTGTATTTTTTTCATAGCCAATGTTTAACTATTGAAATTCTAGAAAAAAAATTTGTTTTAGTTTTGTTTTGGTTTTGGTCTTTGGATATTATATAATTTTTTGAGGCACTAAACAGCCCACAAATATGTTCCAGATTTGTATTTATTTGTTGGCGTGACTAGGTGCCTAAGTAAAATAGAAAATGATAAAGAAAAAAATTGGCTGTATTAATAAATTATTGGTGATTAGTATTATCTCAGGTTAGATAACTTTTATATCTAGAAGAGATTAAATATTTTTGCCAATGGTATTTAACTTCTTAAAAAACTTTTCTCTCCAAAAAAATCCAAAAACATTGTACTTTTAATTCTGAGCAATGAATCTTGATGTTCTCTGTTTTATTTTACATTACTTTGCATAGTGATAATGATGACATTTTTATAAGTTCTTTCAACAATGATCTGAGATATTACATTGCTTGAAAATAGAAGAATTTAGATAGTAAGATATTTCTTTAAGCACTATAGAAGCCATTATTTTGGTAAACTTGATATTTTTCAAAATTTTTTTTGTCCTTAGTGGCACAATTAACTACATTTCTAAAAACAAAAAGAAAAATATTCTGCAATTTGTACACTGGTTTTCAAGTCTTACCAGGTGAATTGTTCACTTCCCACCACTTCTGATATATTTTTGTATTTTCTATAGAATATGAAATGTACATGTCTGATTAGACAAAATTTACCCATTTGTTAGACTGTTTTCCCCTTTCAGAAATTTATTATAGGAAGGGGAGGATTGACTTCTTAAAAGTTCTACTATGCCTTCTACTGAAACTCTCAAGTCAATCTGTCCATCAATGTCTGTACGTCAAGACCCAGAACTCTATCTGTTAAAAACATGTCTACTGGATTTATAGCTGTTTTAATCTTCTAAGGGTAACTTTATGATAGGTTAGACAGAAAGCATGTTTGTACCTTAAATCAGAGGTTAAAATTGCTGCTATTTAAAATATATGAATAATTATTGAATAAAAATTGCGAAGTTAAGTAATAATATTTATAGGAATCTAGACTTTAGACTTTTTGACAAGTATTAAACACTCAGAACTAAGAGAAATAATGCAAATATTTTCTCTTTTAACATAGACATAAGAAAGAATATCAGAATTTAATATTAAAACTTTTGAGTAGTTTTCTTCTATACTTTTTTTAAGCCTGTGACTTCTTTTGGTATATTTCAAGCGTTAGGTTAATAGAAGCTTTGTCTTGCATCGTTGTGAATATTATCTTGCCAGAGAGTTTACTCAAAGCTGCTTGTTCTGGTATAGTCCATGAAAGTTGTTAATAGCTGTTCCTATATGAGAAGCTGTAAAATGTCTTATATAAAATTTAATGCAGTTTACTATTTTTATATGTGAGCATGATTTGTTTAAAATGAAACTACCAGAAAAGAGTGATGCTTCGTGCTCCACCATACTTGCCAATTAACTAAAATGATTTGAAGCTTGCTATGCTGACTGCAAATTTTATATGCTTTAATATAATAATATAATAACTCTAAAATAGAAAATTAAAATAAAATGAAACATGAACCATAAATCTCACTATAGCTTTATTTCATACTGATCAAACCTATTGCTTCTAAATTTTTACATAAGGTTAAATTTATATTGGTGTATAATTATAGCCTTAAATGTTAATATGAATATGGTTGTTAATATTGTTTTATCTGACATTTTATAGCACAGTTTCTTTTTTAATATTAAATAAAGTATTCGTTGTTATTTTCTTCATTGTCATCTTTTAGTATTGGAAGCAGTTTGGCTAGAAAGCAGTGTATTATTACTTGAAAAATCATTTTTTGTTGTTTTACATTCTGGAAACTTAAGCTTTTATACGGTTCCTTACAAACAAAATCTACTGTACAAACTTTATTTGAACTTTTAAACACTTTATTATAATCATAATTTTATCATATTTAAATGTTTCAGTTAACCTTCGTATCATGAAATATTTTGACATCTGGGCATATTGGATACCATATTTCTGTTGAAAAAATACTCTCAGACTGCAAATCATCTTACCTAATTTATAGCTTTTAAAATTTTTTAATTTTAAGACTATTTTTGCTTTTACTGTAGGAAAGCATTATTGAATACTGTTTCAGATGTTTCAGATGATATGCATTGATGGAGCAGTACAAAACAGGAATGATTATTATGTTCTGTGCAATACTTTAGAAGAATATACCTCTCTTGGTGGGGGATGGGAGGAGCTGGTGACTTTACCCTAGAATCCCCAAGTGACAATCACTCTGCAATAATCCCTGTTCAAAATATTTAATCCATATGTGAAATTTCCTTTTATTTGTAAATTTATCGCCAATATCTATGTACCCTTAATTTTATGATTATTTCCATTTTCAGTAAATGAGTATTTACGTATTTTTATTCTTAATTACTTTAGTTTTATGTCATTTTGGGTTTTTCAGCTTGTTTGATAAACTTGAGATATCTTCCAGGAAAATACAATCCCCAAGAATATTTTAAAACACTTGTTTTCTGTATCTCTACAGTTTTTTCTTTTAATATCTTTTTACAATGCATGGAATACTCCAGTAAGGATAGTTTTTACACATAAGATGGATAAGTTAGACATACCTGACTTAGCAAAAAAAAAATTCTGTTTCTACAAGTGTATTTAGGATTAAATGCATCTGGAAGAATTACATATGAGAATTACTAAAATTGCTTATTTTGCACTTTATAAATACATAGAATTCTGGGAAAGAATCTATTTTTGGTTGCTCTTAGAACATATTAAAGTGAGCCAGCACTTCATTTATAAACTTACCATTAATGTCCATTAAGTGACTAATACTAAATTTTAATGCTGTGTTTTGACTGCATAAACATAATTTATTAAAGAATCTCATTTTAAAAATATGCTGAAAGTAGTAATTTTATAATGGTTTTGATGAATATATACATTGTAGAAATAAGTCATATGGTTCAGTTTTCTGCTTCATATAAAAATTATGTATCATAAAAGAAGAATTGCACCCACCTAAATGAACTGTGTATTATACTATAAGCACTGAGTTCTTATTTTGATATTTTGCTTGAAAACATTTATGCAGTTCCTATGAGAGGATCTTTTGCTATTCAAAATAATATAGTGCAGTTCCATCCCATCTTCTAAAATATTAGCTAACAGTTCTCACTTTTTTACCAATAAATATTGAAATAATAATGATGGGCTTTTAAAAAGAAACAAAGTAAAAATGAAAATGACAGTACTTTGTTCAGTTGGTGAGACATTTTTATAAAATATCTTTTTCATTAGCCATATTTCTTTCAAAAACCATTTTTCTTTTTTATTTTTCAGTTTCATAGCTTAGTAAGTTTTGAAACCTATAAAATTCAGATATTTGATGCCATCTAATTTCTTAGTATTACAAACTATAGCATTTATCTGTTGTTGCAGGTTTCTTGCCATGCTAAGATGAAAAAACACTTTCATAAAAACTGAAGATGATGTCTAAATTTATTTCCATTTGATTTTTCTCATCTACCTCTGTTTTCATCTGCTTCCACAAGTTCAGTATATCTATTCTATTCTCATTTCTACTATTGAAGTGCACCCTGTATTTGTTTTGATTGTTAACTATACATTTCCCCTTCCAATATTTTTATGAGAAATTTCTTTCTAAGTGGAAGTTTTCTCCCTGAAGCAAGAAATGTACCATTTGGGTTTTTATTTCATGTAAAAGAAGTTCTATTGTTTAATGCTTCTTTATCCTTTAGTATAGATATCAGTGGATTAATTCTTTCTAAAGGAATTAGGATTTAAGATTTAAAAAAAAAATTTTTTTTTAATGGCACTGAAGATTGAACCCAGGGCCTTTCCACTGAGCTACAGCCATAACATTTTTGTTTGTTTGTTTGTTTGTTTTATACTTTTTATTTTAAGATAGGGTCCTCTATGAGTCAATAAATTGCCCAGGTGTGGTTTAACTTGCCATCCTCTGCGTCAGCCTCCCGGAGAGCTGGCTTTACAGATGTGCACCACAACGCCCTGCTTCTTTTTAATGTATTGATACAAATACACTTACAAATATATGTATTATATTCTTAGACTGTCCACATCACTCACTTATGTATTTTTGTCATTCATTTTTTTCTATAACATATGCCAAAATTTTGTATACTGATCCTTTTGACTTTAATTTTTTTTTCCATTTCATACCCAATTTCTCAATTGTACCTTCCTTCCCCTATGAGACATTCCTTCTTCAGTGGAACTAGTGCTCCGTTCTCAGACCTCTAGCCGCACTGTCTCTCAAAAGTCATCATGACCTTTCTCCTCATTGCCAAGTTCAATATTTCTTGATTTTATTTTTCTTTTATAAAATATTTTTTGGTTATTAGTACATGTGTATCGTACATGGTGTTTACACATTTCTTGTGGGGAGCTGGTACAGGTACGTAACACATTTTAATTCCTTTTTCATCCCCTTTCCCTTCCCTCCAATCCCTTCTATCCATCTCTGAATGTGTTATGTATCTCTACCAACTCCACACAAAGAATGTAAACCCCACGTACCATAGACATTTACAAAACTTCTCAATGACCCTTTTTCTTCTCAACAATATCTTTATAGTTCTATGAAGGTTCTAACTATTTTTTGCTATATTCTTCTCCTCTATAGTGTTGGTTTTTAATGATGTAAAAATGTCTGGCTGTGTGCTTTACAAGTTTAAAATAAAATCACACTTGAGATAAATAATCATCTTGGAATAGTCCGATCCCTGATTTGAAGTTGGAAAATTAGCATTAAGCTTCGTGTATTAAGTTAGACTCTAATCAGCATGTATTGTTATGATTCAATTTAATATTAAAAACTCTTCAACTGGGCTACTGGGAAAATAAAAGACTCTTAGGAATTCAAAGATTATTTGCGAAGGAGTATACCAAAGCCACAGTTAAGTAAAATTGTTATTACTAATGCAGTAAAGCTGCATTAAACCTTTCCTATTAATAAGAAGAGAAAATCAGTTTTAGCAAACATAAATATCAAATATGACAAGGACAAGTCAAGGGGCATGGAACTTCATAAATCATGCTAATGCTAGCATTTAATAGTAATCTAAATACACGAGAGAAAAAATAAATTCCCATAATGTTAATACTGTGGGATACCAACATGCAATAAGAAGGGGGAAGAATCTAATTTCAGATATCAGTAGTTTGTTCTTACTTTCCAAAATTTTAGAACAGTGTTATTTTTTGTTACAGCTGTTCTAACAGAAATGTATATTCAGCTATTTTAGAAATTTTTGTTGTTTTTAAAGGGCTTGGAAGGCTGGATGTAGTGGTGCACACCTATAATGCCAGCTACTTCCAAGGCTGAGGCAAGAGCGTCACAAAGTCAAGGCCAGACTGGGCAGCTTAATGAGAATGTGTTTCAAAATAAAAATAAAAAAGAAATATTCTAGGTTCCATCCCCAGCAACACAGGGAAGAAAAGATTTTGCAATCTGTTAAGTAACATCTTTGATATATTGCTCATATTTCACCCAAAAATAGAAAGGTCAAGTGTCTAACATTTTAAAATACATTACAATATTGAATATAGGGCTTATCTTGTGTCTGTCAACTCTTGTAGAAATATATTTGGACTAATTTCAACATTTAAAGAAAATTAGGTAATATGAGTAGATTATTATCTATCCCTTTACTTGGGTAGATGGGAGTGCAGAAAGTAAATAGAAAAGAAAATGACAGTTTCTAGCACTGCGTAAAAATGTTACTATCTACAGGCAAGTCTACCTGAATTTTACAGGTACCAAGTTCAACTGCATTTTGGATATAACTTTAAGACTTGTGAGAATTGCATATGAATATTCTACTGAGTATCATTTGCACTTTGAGAAATACAAAGAATTGATGTCATTGAACTGCCTCTATACTAATATTTTCTGTGTCCATTTATGTCTTAGGAAAAAAATTTAGATTCCAACTTGGAAGAATCCTTTCTTTCTTCAGTGTATCCTTGCTGAGAGGGTAGGATTGGGTTTGTATCAGAATGATTACATGCTCTGCCATCTCTTTAACAGTTTAACAGCAAAAATATTCAGTCACTTAACAAGTAACTTGAATGCCAATATTTCATTTCTATAAATAATACATATACAATACTATATTCTTAATTTATTTATGTAAGGTATCATAAAATATAGTTATTAGTATTTTGCTCTCTAAAGAATAAGGCATTCAATCTGGAAAATTGCAGAACAATTTAAGGGCAAGTTATATTCAGAATTTTCTACAACTTGTAAACATAGTCCCTATCCTTATTAAATAATGAAAATATATGGAGTTCTACTGTATAATCTATGGGATCAAGAGAGAGACGGAGAGAAGGAATGATCAAGAAAGAGCAGACAATTTTCTGAAAATGCTTATAAGTAATAAGTAAAAATCAAATGGCACAAAATTCTTTCATAAACCAGTGGTCTTACGAAAGTTGACTTGCATAGCCATGTTTTGATTGCAGAATAAGACAGTTGTCTTATAACTATTCATATTATTCCATCTCTTAGCGCAAGTATTGGCAAGCTATTAACAGAGGTGCAATTGGTGTGCCTTACAAAACAATGTTACAGTTCCCATTTTCTCATTCAATAAGTATCATTATCCTAGTGTATTGTTCATAGGCCTGGGATACAGTTCTCTTCTCCCTTGGTATTGTTTATAGTTCAGTTAGGGAAAGCAGATGGGGAATAGTAACTATGGAAGGATATGAAGCAGTATAAAGGTGTACAGGATTTGTGTGCATGCGTGAGTGTATATGAAAGAGTGGAGAGAGAGAGAGAGAGAGAGAGAGAGACATTTGAACAACTACATAGGGTGTAGAGGAACAGCCTCCCTGAGATCCTTACAACTAAAGGCCTGGAGGTTGAAGCTAGCCCAGGGACTTGTATGTGAAAGACATTCTGAGCCCAAAGGCCACTTAAAGGGCCAGAGATAAGACATTTTTTGATACAATTCAGGAACATTCAGAATGCTAGAGTGACTAAAGTGAGTGAGAGCAAGAGATACAAGGACTAAGAGCAGCCATGGTGACAGTATCCCCACAATCGTTCCTACCACAAATTCCCCTGTACATTTCTACGTGTCCCCTAGGGATGCGACGATAAAGGTCGTTCAGTTGGGCTGTTATAAAACCAATTCCACTTGGGATTAGAGAACTCACATACTAAATTAAACGGGATTATTTTCTTTCATTAATTCCTGATAGATATTTTTTATTTGACCTCATTGATGAACCTCTGTGATTAAGTAGTAGTTGTGAAATATGAATCTGAAACAGACCTCAGGATTTGATCATCCGTTGCTAATCCACAGGGTATGGGATAGTGGTACACTTCAATCAGCACATCTATGTTCATCTACTAATAGATTATTTAAACACTGCAGTATTTCACTGTGAAATACCAGGAAATACCTATTTTGATGAGCTAGGGCTGCCAACACAGAATTTAGGGAGGTAACCCTTGGTGAATGATGCTGATAATCTCTTTGCAGATTATAATTGAAAGGTTTTGAATATTTAGGTAATAAAAATTGGATAGGTGTGGAATTTTCAAGGACTGCTAGTTTTCAACTTTTGAAGTCAGTTGTACTGAATCTAATGAGTGTTTTTTTCTTTTACTTTTAAAAAGTTTAAGCTAAAACGTCAGGCTAGGGGTGTAGCTCAGTGGTAGA
The DNA here is from genome assembly GCA_004363535.1 of Dasyprocta punctata. Lineage (NCBI taxonomy): Eukaryota > Metazoa > Chordata > Mammalia > Rodentia > Dasyproctidae > Dasyprocta > Dasyprocta punctata. The sequence goes on from RJWM01022732.1 coordinate 14,080, forward strand.
ATGCATATGTAATATGTGTCATGTTCTGGTTTTGATCATCAGCACTACATACACAACTTAAGCCAAGCTTTAGTGAATTAAATTACTTCTAGCACATTTAGCATTTAACATAGGATATTTGTTTTAGTTACCATAAATGTTGCTAAGCCCAACATTTAGGACAATCCACTAAAAACACGTTGTTATTTAAAACAATTTACTAAATCATATTCTTGATGAGATGAGACAAATATTAGCAAGTGTTGTGGGTATTTAGGGTTTTCACTCCTAAACTAACCTAACTTATGAATGTCAGGTTCACATCAGGAAAGGCTGAGCATTAATCTTTAAAACTGAAACATTAATATCTATCCTTTTTATAAAAGTGAAAACTCTATGTGTAAACTGCCTTTCACTTTTAAAAGTTTAAAAAGTTAAGCTTTAAACACAAATCAAAGTCTTGGAACTTATATTTACATTTATAAAAACTAGTTGAGGTACCACCATAGGGCCATAGGGATAAGCTATGTTAACATTCCTTGAACCTCACCAGAATAATGGTGAGTTTTCAAAACTATACCACCTATACTTCTTGCTCACACACACACACCCAACACATGCTTATCTGAAAGCTGGAAGAAAATGGTGGCCAAAGGGCTTTACAAGTCTTAATTTCTACTGACACCCTGCAACCCATTCACTTTTTTCTGTTAGAATTTCTTCCACCTCTCCTACTCTTGTAGACATTACAACTGGCATTTTGTCCTGGTTGAATTAAAGACCTATTTTGCTAATCACTTTATTTCCAAAGTAGATCAATTTGAAGTTGACTTCAAGGAAAAGAGACTTGATGTTGACATGCTAGTTTAATGTTTTGAGTCTTTTTTGTTTTGTTTTGTTTTTGTACTGGAGATCGAACTCGGGACCTCGCTCTTACTAGGCAAGTGCTTGAGCCACTGAGCTAAATCCCCAGCCCCCAATAGTTTAATGTTTGAATGATCAGGCCATGGTAGTTATTAACCCCTGCCTTTCCAATAGAGATAACTTGCTCATTGGACTAATATGTTGAATGCGCTGTCTTCTTGATTCACTGTGGCTTTCTGCAGTGACTTGAACAATAAAGGAGATTTTAGATTAAAGTGTTTTCAAATTGTGCTTTTCAGATCTTCTGAGTAATAAACAGAACCTTTCATTTTCACAGTAACCTAGTTATTCTTTACTATGTTTCTAAAGCCACAAGCTTATCCTTCATTCATTTTAATAGATACCATGTATTTTAACCAGTCCACTGGTGTTTCTCATTATTTCATTTTCTTACATGTTATTCATCCCCACCAACGAGCATTAATATCAAATAAGTCATTGTTCCTATTCTGACCCATTCGTCTGCTGTTTGTTTTTTTTTAATCTTCTGTGAATAGTACTCTATTTTTTTTCCAAATAACACCAGTTCTTGGCAATTCCCTAAACACCTACCTAGGCAAGTTTGGATCTAATCCATAGATTTTATTTTATTTCATTTTATTTTTTATTTATTTATTTTTTTTACGGTACTGGGGATTGAACTCTCAACCTCGCACCTGCCAGGCAGGTGCTTAAGCCACTGAGCCAAACTCCCGGCCCTGTTTTTTTGAGGCAGGGTCGCACTATGTAATTCAGGATGACCTTACTCCCATTGTAGTGCAAGCCGGCCTCGAACTCACAACGCTCCACCTACCTCAGCCTCCCGAGGGCTGGGATTAAAGGCGTGAGCCACCAGGCCTGGCTAATCCATAGATTTTAGAGTCAAATTGAAAAGCAGTGTGATAGGGGAAAGCCTAGATTTGAAGTCTTTCCCATTCTGCAACATCCCAACTGTATGTTCCTAGGCAAGTTACTCACCTTTCTGTGCCTTAGTTTACTTATGTGTAAGTAGGAATACTATACCTGTTCAGAGGTGTCACAGAGACACAGCTGACCACACTGGCTGATACTCCAGGATAACTTCTGATGCTAGGAAGGAAGACTAGCACTGACTTCTGAAGATTAGGTAGTGGGAAAATTGAACATAAAAGGAAGATTAAGGAAACAGATTAAAATGAGGCTTAATAGTGATTAATCACTATTAAGAGTATGAAAGGCTACCATTATAATAAAATGTTTTACTCACTTTTTATCTGCAAAAAAAAATGCATAAGGAATTACTAAATGTCAAGTACACTAAGACCCCATAAGAAAGGAAAAAAGAAAAAAAAAAACTAATGATGGAGTTTATTGGACTTCGGAATGGTTCTTAATTGAGATTACACTGTATTTTATATAAATTAAGGCAGATAGATTCTTTTAGGGGAATTATTGAAAATTTGGTTTCCTCTGTAACTGAGATGATAACTTAATTGTCTTATATACCTCATACCCCCCCATTGCAGCATGTGAAAGTTCTATGGCTTGGTAAAGGGCAGTATTACAAAGTTTTACATTGTTTTAGATTTCCTTTATGCTGTTGATTTTTTATCTTTTTCTCAAGTGATTAACACAATGAAATGTCATTCTTGTTTTACTGAATGTTCTTTGCACTAGTCTCTAAATATCCTCAATGTATACATTTATTCTTAAAGATATTTGAGTACCTTTAGTTTACATACACTTATAAATTGTTAATAGCCCATCACACATATTTTCAAATTTTGAAAATAACGTTTAAAGCATAAGATAAAAAAAATAGAAATAATAATTTTTAAAGCATTCCTGAGATTTTGTACCCCCAATTTGGAAGGCACTATTGTTTTCTTGATTTTGAAGCTTGACTAAAATGGTTGGGGATGATTCTTCTAAATAAAAGTGGAAAAACATCAACGCTCAGGAAAACACCTACAAGAGAAAGACGTAGTTGTCTGAAAGAAAGGGACTTTCTGTCCATGAACTAATATGTCTTGCTCCGCTCACTTAATATTAAATCAAGGTTCTCTTTTTTCATGAGAAACGTGACAACGTATGTGGGCTCTTTCTAATGCTGCTATACCTTAGCCACTGGCAGCATTAATATGAGGCAGAGTTTCACTCCCTCCCCTGCAGCCCCTATTCAGGACACAGTGAGATTTTACACAGATAAATGCTAAGAGAACCCTATGTACCAAAGGCAGTGTTTACTGCATGTAATACATATCATTGTTTGTCTCCTGTAGTGAAAAATACTTGTGTCGTGCTGTTAAAATGCACTCCTGACAGACCAGTGCTTGCTATTATAGAGTCCATTGCTTAAAAAAAATGATACACTGACAGAAATACAATTTAAGAAAATTTAACACCAAGGGTAGTCAACCATGTAGGCTACTATTAAGGGGCCAAACTCAAGGCCAGGGGTTTATTTAAAAAAGAGCCACAGTTTATTTGCTAGTAGTAGGCAAAGTTAAAAGAAAAAAAAACATCAAACTTGAATTCCTTGCTCTCTAGTCTGTAGAAAATTAATGAAAGCAACAGTTCAATAAGATTTTATTGCAGAAATGCTTAAGTGAAACATTTTAAGAATGCTTTGGAATTTTTAAGCAGTTACTTACCATTTAGAAAGCTAGAACACTGTCGTGCGTAACAAATTGTTAGCATTGGATCCTAGGCACACCTCGTGATTTTCTTAAAATGGGGAGTCAGAGCTGGTTAATCTGACTCTCCTTGTGCATTTCATTTTTGTGTGTGTAGCTTGTAAATATGTTTGAGACTGACAGGTCAGCAGCACCCACAAGTAACACAATTTTAAATGTTAGCTGTTGTCCAGATACCCTGATGGAAATACTTGGGTAGTTAAATTCATTGGATTTCAAAAAAAAACCTTTTAGGAAGAAAAATAATCAAATAAGAGATGTGATGCGATGTGTTGGATTTTTGGAGGAGTACAAAATGTTCTAATGAATAAACTGCTACTAAATGATGATAAAGCATGTGCTTTTAAACTATCATATGACTCTATTATTAGAGGAGAGAATCCATGAATTTTGATGAGATACATTATCTAATTTTACCATTTTAAAAACAAATCTGTCTTTCAGTAATATATGGTGCCAAGTGTGTATGGATTACATTTTCCTTTGGGAGCAAGGTTACAAAAGTAATGCGATAAATAATCTGAGCCACAAGGAGCTTAACTCAGGTACCAAAGAAGCAAGGGGAGCGGCGGGGAGAAAAAGTACACTGTTATGGGAAGTCAAGAGATACATATCTTCAATTCTTTTTCCTGTTATCTAGTCCTATTGCCACACCCTAAAATGGGCCTTGGAAGCCAATCTGTCCTGCCAAGACAGGATGTTCAAAGATGTGCCATGATTTTTCAGATATCCTTGAGAATTGAGCTGGCCTGAATCTGACACTATTTTTCTGTGGACTTAGAAGGTAATGCCTATTGTTAAATTTGCTCAAACACAGGGTCCAGAGCCTCTGACTCAGCTGTGTGTTGGAACAAATCCTGTAGCGCTTGCTGTGGAAGATTGTGATATTCGACTGTTTTCCTGTTGGCCTGGCAGTGGCTCTTTAGGCACCTGTTTTAGTTATATGTTCCTTAAAGTCCATATACAGATCTTATCATTTTGTGGCACCTTGCCACTATGTGTTCTTACCAGAGATAATGGCAGTAGCTTCAAATGCTACTTTTCAAATCTTGTGTTTCAAAAAGTACACTGGAGGAAGTAGTATTTATGGAAGAAAAACTGAAAAGCGATTCTTTCTGGATAGCTCAAAATTAATACCTGGATCAGTCTTAAGGTATTTTTCCTTAACCTTGCCCTCTATTGTGCTGGTCTTTCAAAATTTCGCAGGGTTAAGCCACTAACTTTCACAAAAGATATTTTAATAAATAACTACAAAACCATTCCATGTCTTATGAATGGTTTTATAAACTTTGCTTACTGTCTCTGAAGAATCATTGCTGAAAATTCCCCCAGATGGTAGTACTAAGACAAGTTCCTGGGACTGTAAAGGAATAAATTTTCTTAGGACTTGTAAATCATGTATTTGTTTACACTTCCCTCTTTTCTCTTAGGAAGCTCAGATCAAGTTTATTTTCTAACAATTGTTCAGAACTGCATGATACGCTAGTAATGGTCTCCAGAGTTTTGCATTCTTTTACCCATATTTTTCTTTACTATGCTATCTGAAATTATTTATACATCTGATGATTTTATGTTAAATCATTCAAATGAAATAGTTTAAATAGATGGAATGGGGAAAAAATAGAGCAAAGAGCCTAGGGCTTGATGCATGAGAGAAACACACAACTAAGTGATACGAAAGTAGGAAAAGGAATCATGTGATGAAATTATCTTTCTAACCTAGATATTATATATAAAATGTAAGTAGATTGTAACACTACTTGGAAACAATATTTTGAAGCATATTTAAACTTATTCTATCTAGGATAAGGACTGTGGCAGATATAATCTTTTGTACTAATTTTTGTCTTCATTGTTACAAAATTGTTTAGCATGAAAGTAATCAGTTTTAAAAAGTAAACAGGCATGCAAATCTGATTTCCTGAAATAGCAATCAGTAATTTATTTTCTATAATAATGCTTTCACATAAGTAAAATATGGTGAATTATTTAATTCATCCAATGACTGAGTCAGGAATTAGAAACACAAATGTCTCCAGGTACCAGAGTTTGGCCGGTGCAATAATATGATGAAGTGGCGTTTGCATCCAGAGTAGGCAGACATGGCTTCATCCCAGCAGGCTGTAGGAGTAGGAGGACTAATGTTGCTGATTCCTCTCGATTCTTTTCCAGATAGTTAAACTGAATCTCTTGGATTTAAGGTGACCATTAATATGGTGCACAAGCCAAAATATGTAACCTCGTAGAGATAACGCTAAAGTTCTATGTTCAAATAACTACTATAGTTTGGTTAAGAGTGTCCCTAAGGTCTATGTGTCACAAGTTGACTTCCAGCCTGTGGCACTATTTGGAGATGGGGCCTAAGGATAGACCATTAGGTCATTGGGAATGTGTTCTTAAATAGGACATTGGAATTCTGGACTGTTCCTGTATCCCTCTTTACTTTCTGACCACTGAGACCTGGGTAAGCGTCCTCTGCCATGTGCAGCCATCATGATGTACAGTGCCACTTCTATTCCCAAAGCAATAGGGCCAAGCAGCCATGCACTGAAACCAAAAGCCAAAATAAATGTTTCTCCCTTTTAAATTGATTATCTTAGGTTTTTCTGAAACAGCAATGGAAAGGTAACACTAACAGAACATGTTTCTTTGTATCCTGAATTTTTAAAGGGGAGATTACCTCCCCTCATCATATATGTGTGTGTTTGGTTTTTTTCTGTTTGTTTGTTGGTTTGCTTGTTTGTTTGCTTCAAAAATCTCTTTGAAGTTTTAAACCTGATAGAGCATTGCACTGTGACACAGAGACAATTCCTCCTAAGAAAAGAATTATCTTGCCTTTTCTTGAGTCTCATGACAGCTACTACAGTTTCCCTGGAATCAAGCAAGACATTTCAAGGACTCACACTATGTCAAGTATAAAACATTTGAGACTATCTAATTCTAAACAGAAATCTCCACCCTTTAATTATCATGGAGTGAAAGGCAAATCTACTACCACCTCCTCTTCACCCACCAAGGTAAATTCTAAACTTCTACTGTTTTTATTCCCTTCTTCAATCTCCAAATATTTCTCTTTACCACTAGATTGTCTGTAAGCTTCATGTAATTGTCAGTAATCTCTCTTATGTTCACAATCTTTTTGGCAAGGTACTTTTCCCACTCATACATTGTTTTAACTTGAGTTTCACCCATGACTTCAAGTAAAGCTTGCATCTTCTTGAAGGAAGCAGTTTTCCTTGCAGATTTCAACAGAGGCAAGGTCCTGCTTACTTTTGTAAATCCCACACTGAATGACAACCTGGTATCCCTTGCCTCCATGCATTTCCACTTGCCAATCAAACTGCATCCACCAACAGCATGTATGCAACCTAATATGTGCTACTTGTTTTCTCTTTTCACTGCTGTCATTTTCTTCTGACCATTCTAGACATAAGACTCATAGCTGATCCATATGAAACCAAGTCCTAGCTGGCAGAACCTCCTTGACCCTACGTAAGTCTGACTCTCCATCCTAGGACCACTCACAGTGTTTTGTACCTGTAGGAAATTGTTTCATCTTAGGAATCTTGAACTCCAAGCTATTGTCCGATCTCACTTGCAATGTCACCGACCTTTGATTTTAGACATTTAACTCTCCTGTTAAGTTTTTTTTTCTTAATTTGGTTACAACTTTTGGGCTTCTGTTTCTTTCTGCCATCGTGAAGCCAACTGTTGATGTTGATCTCTGACTCTCATCTTCATTTCTGCTATCGTGGCTGACTTCTAACTCAGCATTTAGCTAAGTTCTATACAAAATCAGTACTGGTACACTAGCCTGTTTTCTGCTTTTACAATATGACTAAGCATTGCTAGAAACAAGCAAATAACAAGCAGATTGCTACTTCCTGTTGCTTTGTTTGCATCAGATTTGAAATAAATCATCCTCTTCATTTCCATTTCATTTCTTTTTCTGTTTAGCTTTAACTCCTTTTATCACATGCGTGTGGACAAGATGCTCATACGATGTACTTAACAAGAATTGCTTTTAAGACTAGTTTTATGTTCTTGACTCTATTCCCCCCAACATTGTGCCAGGTCTTCATTTTTTGAAGCTATATGCTTTTGCTTCAGTATTCCTAATAACATCTCTTCCCCAGTCTTTTGACTCTCAACATACGAATATACTCAAGATTTTTCCATTCCAAAAATTTCTTTATTCTTCACATACATGTTGATGCTATCCAGTATCTTTATTGCCTGTTTCTGTTTTTAAAGAATAGTCTACCCTTGTCATCTGTACTTCTTCGACCTCTTTTGCCCCTTACAACTTGTGATCTTCTATCTCTTGTTTTGTTTTGTTTTGTTTTGAGACAGGATTTCACTATGCAGTTCAGGGTGGCCTTGAACTCACTTTGTAGCTCAGTCTGGTCTCAAACTTATAGCAATCCTCCTGCCTCAGACTGCCCAGTCTGTCATCTATCTCTAACCTCTCTATGATATCACTCTTCCTGATAATTATTGAACCTAATAGACATTTTTTCCAGAAATCATTCAAGAGTATTTTCTTTTCTAATAGTGTTGATCAACTATTTCTTTTTAAAAGCTTTCTACTGTCTTGCATTCCACAACCCTGCCCAGCTCTCATTCCAATACCCTGGAATTTCTTTCCCTGAGATACTTAAAAGAGTAAATTGTGGTACCCTAGGAGCACTGATCTTATCAAAGTATACTTATTTGTTTGAAGAGGTGTTATCTATCTTTATGGTTTTAATATCCTTCGTATATTTTAATGACTTAAATTCTACCCGCAGCCCATTATTTTTCTCTTAATTTTAAAAAATATATCTAGCAACTTTTTAAGACATATGCAATTGAATATTATAGAGACCAACTGCAAGTTCAAAGCATATAACTCCATTCATTAAAGAAAGTCTCTTTAAAATAGTTCATTGAGAGTCAGGTGTGGTGGCACACATCTGTAATCCCAGCACTTGAGAGGCTGGGACAGGAGGATTGCCATGAGTTCGAGGCCAACCTGGGCTACATAATGAGTTCAAGATCAGCCTGAATTGTATAGTGAGAACTTGTATCAAAAAAAAAAAAAAAAAAAAAAAAAAAAAAAAAAAAAAAAAAAAAAAAAAAAAAAAAAAAAAAAAAAAAAAAAAAAAAAAAAAAAAGAAGAAGAAGAAAAAGAAAAAGAAAAAAGTAAAAAAGAAAAATAGTTCATTGACCAGTTAAAACTCAGGAGCCATTCCAAAAATTACAACTAAAGATAAATAAAAGAAATCCAGTTAAATATGTTAAGTAAATTTACTGAAACTTTACAGCAAGTTTATAAAGCATCAAATTTACATTAAAGGGGTTGGGAGCCAGGCGTGGTGGCGCAGGCCTTTAATCCCAGACTTCATGAGGCTCAGGTAAGCAGAGCGTTGTGAGTTCAAGGCTGGCTTGGGCTACAACATGAGCGCAAAACCAGGCTGAGCTACATAGTGCGACTCTGTCTCAAAAAATTAGGGACAGGAGTTTGGCTCAGTGGCTTAAGTGCCAAAAAAAAAAAAAAAAAAAAAAAAAAGGGTTGGAGATATAGCTCCGTGGAACAAGCCCCTGAGTGCAAAGTGCAAGGTTGTAAGTTCAATCCCCAGTACCAAAAAAAAAAAAAAAAAAAAAAAAAGTAAATAAATAATTAAATAAATTTCTATTAAAGCCATTTGTATTTAATTCAGGAAAAAGAGGTATTGTGATTCTTGTTTAATTTTGTTTGAAAAGATCTACTCAATGTATTAAAATAAGAAAATGAAATAATCAAAGTAAGTATGAAAAATAATTCTTTTTATGTAATTGAGAAAACTTAAGAATTAGTAAGAAAATTTTCCATAAGTGTTAGATAAAAGACAAAATGAGTAGAATTTATAGTTTTACTCTACACCAAAAAAAAAAATTGACTAAAAATGGGGAAAAATTCGTTAAGAATGATTCTAAACCACTTTAAATATAAGCACCAGGATCTGGGCATTCATACAAAGAAATCTTTGAAATGAAACTTCTGCTATGAAGATTGTTTTCTGTTTTCGTGTTTCTACATAACGGATAGATATCTTAGAAAAATCTCAACAAGACTGGGAATAGAGCTGTTATAATAGTATTGGAATGGGTTTATTTTAACACTGAGATGTCAAATTTACAGAATAAGGTTAAGATCACAGCAAATACTTTTTGAGGATTTACTGTTTAACAGATGCTATTCCAGAAATTGGAATTTGAAAAAAAGGAAAGAGGGATGAAGGAGGGAGTGATGGAGAAGGGAAGGGAGAGATGGAGGTAGAAAGGGAAGGAAGGCAGGGGAAAAAAAATAAAAAGAAATCATGTCTTATATTTTAGTATTGAATAAGAGATGTTTTTTGCAGATACAATCGCGTTGAGCCCTTGAGAACTATTAAACCTATTTTAGAGATGAAGACACCAAGGTCAGGGTTAGTCCAAGTTCCCTAGATGCAAGTTGTGGAGTTTAGGATTCAAATACAGACAGCGGCCTCCAGAACCCATTCTCATGGGCTATACTTTTATGTGTCTGACTGAAGGCATGATCCAGAGGGCTCACTTAACTTAGGCCTATAATCTCCAATCATCCAGTTGTCACTCAAATCCACACACTGAGGGACTTATTTTGTTTCTCTCCATACAACCAATACTTTGTTTTACCTAATATTGTTTACAAGTTTTATTCATTGTAGGCTGAAAAATTCTTTAGTGGTTGGAATTTCATCAAAATATTGTCTAGAGAATAGGCCAGTAAGCATAAGCTTGCAGAATGACTGAATGTCACTGGTTTTTTAAAAAATATATTCAGTAAGCAATGTATTTTTGAATAATGGATTTAAAAATATTAGAAAGAATTTCCAGATAGTCAATTCTGTTTTCTATAATCAAATTCAATTAACTTCTATTAAAAAGAAGCACAAATATACTGCAGAAAATTTGAAGCTACAGAGAAGCAAAAATGCAAAACTGAAAGTATCGTAATTCAACCAGAGCCTACTAATGTTTAATTATCTACTGTTCCAAATCTTTTAGTATCTCTGTTTGGACATATCTATGTATTTTTATCCACTTGAGATCATATTTTATCTACTGTTTGTTAACTAGACCTTTTCAGTTTAAAATCTACATCTTACCATAGTAGCAAATTTTCATATAATTTACTACCTGATCCTCATTCAGATTTCTCATCTTGATCCAGTCCAATCACATATGCTTATGTTTCTTAACCTTAACCATTGTGATTTACATTCACTTATTAAATACACTATAGAAATTGTCCTACAGAATGTTTCACCATCTACATTTGATGACATCCTTTTTGTGTCAGTGGTCTTGTTCTATTCCTAGTGCTACCACTGAAACAGGGTTTGGTCTAAAGACTTGATAAAATTCATGGGTGTTTTTTCCTAGAATATATGGCAAATGATACATTTATCATGTTGTATCATATCAGGAAACACATAATATCTATATTGTTAATGCCAGTGACACTAAAATGGATTCCTGGGTGCTGATAAGCTAATCCTATCTTGATTTTGTACAGTTAGATCTCTGTCATTGTGAACAGAAGTTGTCCTGTGCCAGGATAGCTTTGGTTCTCCATCTTCCTTCAGCCTTATGGGTCTAAATAACAATTGATAATCATTCTCTAACTTAGTAATTTCATTACAGGCTGTGAAATTATTCTGCCAGTCTGTGATTACTTCTGCTTGTACAAGTACTACTTGATATTTTTCTGTAAAGCACAGCTTTCACTCAGTCCCTGAAATCTTTTGCTTACCCTGAAATACAATTCCTGCTGGGAAAGCAAGATAAAAGTTGGTTGAATTCACACTGAGTGCCTAGTAAGAAAGGTGATGTGGACAGATGAGGAGAAGAGCAGCCTCAGCCTCCTCTTACTGAGTACCTTTAAACTAGAAGTTTCCAGCAAGGTGCTCTTCCTTTACTTAAGAGTCCAACCACCTGACCATTACCTAATGACTGAGGTTAGTTCAAGATTCTAGCTACATATTTATATTTATATAATTTTTCCTAATGCATAACATTTACTAAGAAGCAAGGAACTATTCACTTACATATCTATGTCATATATGAGTATTCACTTGTATATCTAGGTCAACTTGGACCGCTATGTAACATCAACTGAAGAATATGTCTCTCATCAGTAGCATCATACACACTAGATTCAAATTCTCTTTTGAGGCTCACAAAACAGTCTTCTGTGAAGCATATCTACATTTCCCTGTTAATATTTTTCTGGACAAATAGAGAAATTTGGACAATTCTTTTTTTCTTGATTTCTTAAGTCTTTTGGAAAACAACCAAACCATTTCATGGTGGTTATCTTACATATCAAAATAATGTGTTTCTACGAGAATATATATAAATTAATGCTGGAAGAGAAAACATTTTGTTCTCTTTTTTAAAAATATCCCTATGGAAGTTTATGACCTTTATAATCAATGCCTTTTAAAAACTAGGCTCTGGAGAGTGTTTGGGTTGGAAAAGGTCATTTATTTGCAATAATACGTTATGTCAAGACTGTATAAAAGTGGGCTGTATTAGTCCTTAACAATTTAATTAGAAAAAATGACTTTTTATTTTAAATAAAACTTCATTAAGTTTATAACTAAGGATGATTTTGTTTGAATATATTTCTTTAGTGAGATAATATGATTCTTATTATATTGCTTTGAAATGTTTACATCTTAGGATCAGTTCTGAACCTGGGTCAGGCTGAGATGAGTCTACACCAAAGAAAAACAGCTACCCTCTTCCTTCCTTATTTTTTCATCCCACTAACTAAGACTTCCCTTGCTTCCCTCTTCCCCTGTAAAAGAGGCAGGAAGGTATTTTTAATTTATACTGTTCAGGTGAATTAAGCAAAAGCAATGTTTCTCAAACTTGAGTAATTTATACAACCTTTGGAAGAAAATGATTCTCTTCGAATTCCCCAAATATTCAATGTACATGAATTTGAAAAAATTACAGTACTGTTACTTTAGGTAGTTACTTAACATTTTCTAAGTTTAATTAAACTGTAAGAATTCAAAGAAAAGCACATTCTCTGTCACTTGGGAACACATCTGAGAAAAGATGAGATTGGCTGAATGATGAGGAAAGAATATATTTCAGGTAGAGTTAGCTGCCTCTGAGGACTAGAGTCTATTGTAAATTTAATAATGAGCCAAAATAGGTTGGATAAATTAGGCGCTGAGTTGCCACACAAAATATAAAGTACCTAGTTAAAATAAAATTTTAGATACAACCTAATTTTTTAGTATGAGTAAATATGCTCTGTGAAATATTTGGAAGTCAAGTACAACATCCATAATTAGGTAGCTCATTTAGAAGTCAGTCAGAGAACTGGGATCCTGTTGGTGCAGAGAATCATTCTGTGAAGATGCAGTAGTATGTGTTGGATAACATGAAGCCATTGTGAGTTTCTAAATAGATAGATAAGTGAAAAGAGAAAAATCAGTGTTTCATGGAAAAGTTCTCTTCCATATGCATACAGAACTGTCAAGAGAAAAAGTATACTTTTGATTGTTTGTATGTTTACTTTGCTATCACTCCAGCTCTAGACTGCAAACATTTTGAAGACAGGGTAGTGTCTTATTTGTATTGCTGTACCCAGCATGTAGTAGAAAACTTGGCAGGTAACACATACTTTATGTAGACTGAAGGACAAGAAGTGAAAGCAAGGTGGAATAAAATATTTTGGAACAGCTAAATGCGTGCAATAATGTCAAAGCATACATAAGAAATATAATAAAGAATAATTGTCAGCTGGTTAAAAAATGGTTTTGATAACTGAGCTTATTTATGAAGGCCTCATGAAAGACTTCTGATGTTCCTGAGATTGGAAAGGAGGTTTAACAAATGGATCTTGAGAATAAGAAGGTTTCTCTCCCCATAACATTCAGAATGATATTGGTACAAGTTGATATATAACATCGTATTTTATGCAGTATTTAACTCTTTAAATGATGGGGTAATGATAGTAAAGAAATGGGATGGATACAGATAATACCAGTCATAAGGCTTGTGTAGCTGCTCATAGCAGAGTTCTGATGTGTTGGCACCCGAGCCATCTAGAACATGATCAAAGGCAGACCTAACTTGTCACACATTTCAGAAAGTAAATGGTGATGTTGCCTAACAAAGTTCTAGAGTGGCTTCCTTTAGTTAGCACATCTCTGTCCTTATTGGTTTATTTCTCAAAGAGAGTTCAGGAAAGACACGGGAAGGGTGGCATGATCATTTCTTTGTAATAGCATCTAAATGCTTTATTTTTTACTTCCGCTTAAAGATTACACATCTACTATACACTGAGTTCAAAATAAGGCTTAAAAACAGATGGTACTAATCTAGTGGATGTAAGTAAAATTCCTATATGAAATTTGTTCAGCTGACAAGTGAAAATGTTAATTTTCAGTTATATATCTACGGTGTAATTCTGTAATTTGGGAGCATATGAATAATTCTAGTATTGGGTGCTAGGTAAAGGAGAGGGCAAGCTATCAGGGAGTATATGATCTAGTAATAAAGAGACAAACGGAGGGAAATTGACAAAGTTCTCAGAGATTCAGGTAGTATATGAAAGCAAGTACTTAAATACCTAAAGGAAGGCGTTACTCATTCTGCCTCAAGGAAACGAGAAAACTCATAGATCAAGTGATATTCGAAATGAATATGAAAAAGGAGTACCGTAATAGTTTTCTGGGAAGAATAGATTTGTATTCTATTCAATAGGCAGGAGTTCCAGAGATGTGACCTGATGTTGAGTGGTGAGACTACAGTAGATGGAGAGCATGTAACAGAGCTCAGTGGTGGGATAGAAGACCAAATGGAAACCTGTGTCTGCACAGCATAGATCTTTCATGCTTTCCTGCATTTGTCCTGCACAGCCTGGGGAGCTATGGAAGGTTATAAGTAAGAGCAACAAATCAGATCTGTGTTCTAGGAAGGTTACAAGTTATAGAGTGGGGATTAAAGAGCTGGGCAGGATGGACTGGTAGTAAAGATGTTCAGCTCAAAAACTTCAGCAAGGGTAAAGGAAGCATATGTATGCTACAGGAAGGTCACTGAGAAAGAAGAAAAAAGGATGTAGCGTGTTTGAGAGAATAACAGGGCTAGCTATGGTGGTCTGAAGAGAGGACAAGATGGGTAGTCAGAGATGAATTTGAGAAGTGTTTTGAGAGACTCACAGATTTTTCTGATATTCATTTTGTCTTGGACATGAGCAGAGGAGAAGGTAATATCATCGGCAGAAGGGAAGGATGGTATGTGTAGAGAACTTGACTTGGTCTACAAGGCTCCAGTGAGGAAAAGCAATAGGGAGACAGATTTCAGCTTTAAATATAATCATCTCCTAGCAGCCAGAAGGTGAAAAGTAATCCAGAAAAGTGATATGGAAATTGCCTCTGAGGACCCCTCTGTTCTATTGAGACGAGTGTGTAAGTGGCTGAGTGTGAAGTCCTGTTCTCCCACTGATTCTGCGACATTCGGTGTGACCCATAATTTTGATCGCCTCATTTTGCTCATCCCAAAGATGGGAGAATATATTGTCACCTGCCTTATCCAATTGTTATAAAGATTAATGAGATAATCCATGTAAAATACTTAAAACAATATCTGGTACAGAGACAAGACTCAATAAACATTAGCTATTCTGTGCTAAGCCCTTATATAATTGACCAGATTTCATATTGCTATTGATTTGAGATGTTTCTTTAAAACGTAAGCACAAGAAAATCTTTTGACTGATTTGTCTAATTTACTGATGTGTAATTATCAGAGAGGACTTAGACTGCTACTTAGTTTTTACATTAAAAATGCTTTATCGACAATCTTACCTTTAGTGTGTGGCGATTGATCTTATGCTTTGTAAAATAAATAAAGCTTCTGTTTTAGTGGGGTTATCTTCACCTAGGTTTGTTTATTAATTCTGAGAGTTGTGAAGAGTGTGTTTAGCTTTTTATAAAAACATGACCGATAGCATCTTAAGCTTAGATTTTAATGTGGAAGTCAGTAGCGTTTGAGTTATATAACACTATGAATTTCCTTGTCGTGTTTGCTTCATCAGAAGATATCTTTTCTCTTGTGCATTTTTGATTGCTTCTTTTTGTTACTCTTGTGTCCTACTTGGATTAAGGGTGAGACAGGAAGTCTCCTATGGAGTAAGTGTATGTCTGGTATCAAGATGCAGGGACTCTGACAGGTTAGCATCACTGCCATTAAAAACTGTGAGGTGCCATTAAAAACTTGAGGTTCTACCTCAAGACCTCAGTTTCTTACCTTAGCGTGGTCGTCATCTACCACTTCTCGATAAGTATGGTGAACATTAATTATTGTACTACAAACATCTGTAAGAATTTCTTTTCTAATGGGCAATCATAATGTTCGCAGTAGGAAACAAGTTGTTCTGTCTGTTCCTAGAGCACAGACAGGAATTACCTCCATTGTGTCTGCAAGAAAACTGAAAATCAAAACAAAAATGTGGGAAAAATAAGCAGGAAGTTCTTCTTTCAGTTTTGTCCTTCGCCTAAAACACATTTTTGGTTAAGTACTTTGCACCTGTCAGAAATAGAGTGTAGGGGGAAAAAAATACCAAGTAATATCACCCTGCCAGTCTGGGCTGTCGGGAATATCTATTATGCCATCTGTCACAGGAGATTTTAGGTTGGAGAGCTGCAAATCTGTGACTGGAGACCCAAAGTTCAAAGGCAGAAGGTCTGTCTTTTCTGCACACTCTGCTATGTCTAAATTACTATCCACAAGTAGGACTGTTTCATTTTTCATATATTATGCATCTATAACGTCCCTGAAAAAGAAGAGCTCAAACAGCAGGTGTTTATAAACTGCTGTAAGGGTCCTGTAACTTAAATCAATGTGATTGAGATGCGTCACGCACAATGTCTAACCTTTAACTTATTCTGGGGCTTGGGGTGTTATATTTTTATAAGACACCAAATCAGCGGAGTAAGTGGGAAAAGGCTGGTTTTCCAAAGGGCACAGGTAGGCGGCAAATCTGCCACGTGGACACGTTTGTTCTGGGGGTGGGAGAGCTGAGAAGCAGCAATTAGGCAGTGGAGTAATGCTCGCAGGGCCTGGGCTCCAGTTCCCTAATACATTTCTTTCTTAATGTGACTTGATGTAGATAGAGTGAGGGCCTATCAGGTGTGAAAAGCCCGGCTGCTCCTGGGGTGGAGTGGCCTCCAGACGGTGATTTGGCGACGTCAATCTAGTCATGCTTGATTTCGACACTTAACGTGGTAAAGCAGGATTTCTCTACCCCCGATCAACTTCTCAATTAGCAAGCTGCCTTGTGTAACGGCCTTGTTTTGCAATCCCTTAGGGCTGCTTCAGGGGTCATTAGGGTGAGAAAACTTGAGTACCAGCTCCGGCTGGAGCAGAGCAGGAAGGGAGCCTCAGAGATTTCCTAAATACATATAACCCCTTTTCAAGTTGTTTGCTTTCATGGGATTGATGCTTGGCACATTAAGAAGCTTAAGTTTCCAGTATCTTCTTTAAACTGCCCCCCTTATCGCCTTTGCAGCTGACAGGGGTTTTTGACAGCCTGAGAGTAAAAAGAGATAACTAGTAGGTTAGTGCTTTATGTATACATGTGGACACGCAAGCACATAGACACACGTGCACATGTTCAAATATCTTTTAAGTTGTCTTTTCAGAGCCTGTGGTTACCAGAGCATTTCAGCTGTCAAATGATTACATTCAACACCTCATTTTTCTATACTCAGTAAGTCTGAGTTCAGAATCTTTTGTTTCTACTATGTTGTTTCTAATACTGGCTTTATTCACTCATGATTTTTAAATTCTTACTGCCTTATTCAGTGTTTTCTCTCTTAACCTCAAATACCATTTCCATGAATAATATATGTTACTATGAAGTTTTATGATGGCCACTTATGAATATGCATTAAAATATATGCATTTAACTTGATTTTTTCCCATCTTTGATTTGATTGACTTATTCCCAAGTTCAAAATATGAAATTTTTTTCTTTCAAAATATGTATCTGGACAGACACATAATAAAAACAGAAAATTCTTACATTGAGAATTGTGCAGTTTATGAAAACATCTCTGTTTTCAAGTACAGTAGGTTTCAGATTATTTCCTACTTTTATTATCCATTTAATATCCATTTGCTATTATCACACAGTTATAAAATTAGATGAATGAATTCATATCAAATATTTTAGCAGATTCTGTCTGAACATTCTTAGAGAAAACTATTCTAGTATATATTCCATGAACAGGTGTTTTTCAAAATGGTTTGTCCCAATACCTTATGAAAACATTTATTGTATATACGTGTGACTCCGGATATAACTGAACTCTGGATACATTATAAATTGAAAGTATGATTTAGATTGGTTTTATAAACCCCAAAAGACACTCTGTTTTTGAACAGTGTGGAACCCCAATTAGATGTTGAAGAAATGGTTAAAATTCTGGACAATGTGGCATAGCAATTTCTAAGAAGTACTTCAAATAAAAGTCCTAAACGTGACACAACAAAGGAAATACTTAGCGGTATCTTTTTATAAACAAAATGCATACACATCCCCAAAATGAAGTTAGTGCTATAAAAGTAATATTTTGAGAAAAGAAAATACTTGAAAAACTTCAGAGAACATCTTGAACATTTGTGAGTGAACACATCAGTACAAGTATGCAATCTATCGGCTTGATTATAATTCATTTTGTGTGGTTTTATATACAAAAGATATTTAACATTTCTTCTCCATAATACTGTATTAAGACTTGTGCTAATTTATTATAGAAAGTATCAAGACACCAGTAATACTAATGAATAGTAGTTTTTCCTTACACAGAACCATTTCATCTTTTTTAGTTTCTTTCCCTTTCTTAATTTCTTACCAAAAAAGAAAATCATCTAACCTTATAAATAATTATTTTCATGGCTTTATTTTGATAACTCATCCAAATCTTACTTTAAAGTTATGCAAAATTTCTTTAAAAGACTCTGAAATTAAAATGTATATATGTCTAAAATACTAATCCATGTAAAATGAAAGTCGAAAACTCTCCTTCTTTGGTGAGTTTTAAAAGAATTCTATAAATTCAGTCTGATGATTAAAATTCAAGTCCTCCAAATTAATTTTTACCTGAACAATTTAGTTAGCCTTTAATTAAAATTGAAGAATCACAGAATTTTAAAATGATGTAAATCTATTAAAGAGTATTTAGTTAAATCTAAGTATTTGTCTTGAGAAGAAACTAAAGAACAGAAAAGTTTTAAACCACTGATTTCTAATTGATCTTTGGCTCTTACTAGGGTTTCCATAGAATTTTCTATCCAACCCTGAAGTTCTTGATAAAAACAACTCTACTGTCTAGACTAGGCAACAAGTATATATCCAGGATTGTCCAGAATATATTGTGATGTATAAATGCTTTGCTACTCTATATACTTAACTCATAAATGATTTTAATGATGGCATTGTATTTTCTTGAATTTAAGAAAAATTATCCATTAAAATAATGAGTAAATGGTGTCAGATACTGAGTTTGTGTCACAGAAATATTTTAACAAAGAAAACATACATTTCATGAAACTTTGATGATTATATCAG
>RJWM01022733.1:0-33226 GCA_004363535.1 Dasyprocta punctata
GGTTAGTTTAAATGGCTTTTTTACATTCATTGGAGAAAGTAACCATAGGGAGGTCTGAGGTTGGGGGCAGTTTTTATCTCGTAACCCAGTTTCCCTGTCAGCTCTGTCCTTGGGCAGTCTATAAACTGTAACAGCTCAATTCCCGGAGTAAGGGGGGGTGTGAGCGAACAGTACAAACCATGCATTGTATTAATAACAGAGAAAAATCCTCCTTACAGTAAGATAAGGCTCATTTGTATATGCTCATCAGTTTTCTTTCTTCCAATAAGCTGGGACACAAGCAAAGCAGATTCTAAACCCTGCTGCTTTGTGAAGTGGAGTGCAATCAGAGGCAGCAGCTGCCAGGATGTTCCCCATGTGATTTCGACATACATGTGGTGGGGGATTTGGGGCAGAGATGTGGAAAGGGTGTCTTTTTCACATCCTGATCCAAGCTGTCCCCTCAGGTTGGTACGTATGCAACTCATACACAAGAGGAGGACACAGAAATGCTGTTTAATCTGGACTGAGAGCACAAAGACCGATTTACTGAACACCACAGAAACCTCAGAAAGGAAAGAGACATGGCTGAAGTCTCATAATGACACCCATGAGCTGGGCTTCAGCTAGGGAGCGTTGGCCTATGACTCTAATTAAATCCACACCCAAGATCATCCTAATGATAATAGCTGCCTTCCTACCCTTGAAGTAAGCTAATCTTTCCTTCCAGTAGCAACACACATTTTAACCCAGTTTTTCCATTTTGTTAAAGAGAGACAGAGAGAGAGACAGTTGGAGCATTTAGCTACTCTGGGCCCCACCCAAGCTTTTGGCAGGATATTGGCTCTGCTGGGAGATAGAAGTCAGCTATTGTGAGGAATTGTGCTATTTTACTGGTGGATTCAGAAGGGGCTCTAGGCAGCCGGTCATCACTCCTCCACTGTCTCATGTAAAGCCCAGTGGTGGGCTGTATCTGAGTGCATCAGGAGACTTCAGGAGCTTAGAGATGCTGGGTGAGCTGTGTTACTGCCCATGGTGGAAACATGGACTAAGAAGCTGTTTTGCGACTGTGTGACCATGGGCAAGTCACTCGACATTCTGAACTTTAGTTTCTTCTTTTATAAATCAGGGCTAATAGTGTTTAGGCAGTCCTGCTACTCAGTATCTGTTCTGTCCCCTTTCTCAGAAGGAGTCTGATTCTGTGATGAAGTGAATGTACTCTAGCTCAAACCATCTCATTGTTTTGCCACTGGGATGAATGTGACATAGTTCTGGCCCGTGAGAAGTATAAGTGTGTTGGTGGGAAAGGAGTGTGTAAAAAGTTATTGCTTTCTCATATACCACTAGGACATGCCTTTTTCTTGTCCTTGTCCTCTTTCTGTTTGGAATGTGCATGTGATATACAGAGGTGAGCAACCATCTTGTGAACACAAGATAATAGAGAGCAGCAAGTCATGGATGACCTAGTTCTCTGATGGCATCCTGGAGTCACATACCAGCCCCATGCTACCATGTCCCACACGTCTTGTCTGAATGGAGAAATACACTCCTCTTTCTGTCGATGATATTGTTTTCTTTTAATTCCTTCAGGACAGATTCAATTGTGTCTGATATAACAATCTCCTCCATAGAGTACTCTTCTAGAGCATTTGAAAATACTAACCTGTTATGCAGTAAGGTATGCAAGGAACAGCTCAGCATCTTTATTATAATTTCAGGATGCCTTGCTAGAGTTATAATCAGTGTGAGGGGAAAGGGACGGGGCACCTCTCCTTCTCAGTGCTGACTCTTGTGTCATGTGGATACTGTGTAGGAAGGGTAATAATTGTGACCAGAGCAGATTGAACCAGGAAAAAAACACCAGACCTACAGTGCTAACGTAGTCTGAGGCAGAGAAGACCCAAGAATGACTCATTTGTTGTTTTTGAACACTTTTTGTCTGAGGATCTGTCGAGACCTAAAAACTGCATAGGCGATCCAGGCAAGATGAATGGGCAGTAGGTTGTGTTTTCACCAGCAAGTCCATTGCCTGCATCAGCTGACTTAGAGTCTGGAAAAAGAAGAGGCTAGGCACATTTTTCCCTTTCTGGTCCAATAGTACCTTTATCTAGGTTTATCTCAAAGGCTTGATCTCAAGAAGTACTTGGGTAAACTGGGCCCACTCAAATGACTGAGATGAATATGGTGCAGAAAACCAAAGCCCAGTTCATTTTGCAAGATATGACTAGAGGAGATAGCAATAATTAGCCTGAAGAAGAATGGACACAGTGGAGAATATGATAGTTATCTTCAAATATCTGAAGGGCCATCATGTAGAGTGAGGCCCACACTCATTTGGCTTGATCCTAACTGGTAGAACTGGAATCATGGGAGCTTCCGGGAGGCACATTTGGATCTGGGTCTGAATTTGGATTTATTTACAGTGCTAACAGCCATAGCTGTCGAAGACAGTAACCCATCTCAATTGAAGTTCCTATTACTGGGTGTATTTAAGCATATGCTGAACCATTTCTTGCTAGATGTTGTACAGGAATTCCAGAATATGTTCACATGTTGGTTTCTTCAATCATTGAATTAACTGATCAATCAATTATAGTTATTTAGTGCCTGCTATGTGTCAGGCTCTTAGTGATCAGACTACAACTTTCCAAGATCTCTCCCAGCTTTCTTATTTCTTTTATCTTGGGGGCTTTATTCACTGAGCCACATCCCCAAATTTTTAAAACTTTTCATCTTGAGACAGGGTCTCACTAAGTCACAAAGTCGCACAGGTTGGGTTTGTATTTGTGATCCTGCCTTACCTTCCCAGACAGAGTGCTGGGATTATAGACTTGTGCCACCATGTCCTGCTGTGATTCTTTGATTATGATAAACTCAATTTTGCACCATACAAAAACAAGGTGCTCAGTTCTGTGTCAGTTACACACAGCCACACAGCATGCAAGTAAGAAGCCCTTCACTCTGAGCCTTTGAGCTATCTACCCTCTTTTCTTTTTTGGTCATCTATTCTTTCTAGCAAAAAGCAAGTCTTGTGGTACTAAATCATCCAGGCTTAGCGAGCATATTTGGGCAGGATGTGAAGTAACCCAATATGGGTCTGAAAGATGTGTTTTCCCACTTTGGACAAATTGGAGCAAGCTCTTCCTTTGATTTGCAATCTTCCAAATTTCCCCAGATACCCTCAAGCTGAGGCTGATTACATGCAAGGGCTGTGGTTCTGATTGTATCCAGCACACAGCTCGGACTGGGAAGGCTGTGGATTTTTCAGTCAGTCACCCTGTGATTCTCTGCACTGAGATTCCAAAAACTGCTGTGGAAACCACACTTTTCCAAACAAACGTTTATTTTTCAAGGAATTTTGAACCCCTCTTTCAGGCACGCACACACACACACACACACACACACAAGTGACACATGTACATTCACATGCCCTACTCATCTACCGACAATTTTTATATTTCATATTGGCGAACACTTCCTCCATGAGTGAAGAATCCTCTTCAAGCAATGAAAGTCAGTTTTGCTTCTGCAGCTTGTTGCGTCAAAGCCAGCAGGACTGCCCAGCTCCTGCCTCTTTTCCTCTCTCGTACTTCAGCCTCACAAGACTCAGCAAGAGAAAATTGTTGGCTGCGTAAGACTGCCTGGCACTGGTAAAAAGCATCTAACTTGCTTTGTAATTTTCTGAACTTTTAGAGTCAGAAGTGGGTAGAAATTCCCAGACAGAAGAAAAACCTAAGCACTTTCAAGTGGGAGAAAATAAGAAGCATACAGACTCACATGGGTACAGTCTGTGGGTTCTGAACTGAAACTCCTGGGATAAACATTCTCGAAGCACCACTTTCTCAGAGAAAAAGCACTGACCTTTTCCTGAGGTTAATGTACTTGGTTCCATTGTAGGTTCCCACATGTAGGTGGGGGTGGTGTCCAAGCTCACTCTCTCCCCACATTGCTCTGTAAGGCTGGAGATGGGTTGGAGAATGGAATGTGACCCATTAATGGATACTCTGTGTGTGTGTTTGATCATCCTTATTGGTCCTAGTCACTGATGTGTTTTCACCACCTGGTACAGTGCCTGATGCATATTTGAGTTCTCAACTGTTCTCTGTTCCATTTTGTATCTCAAACTCTCTCTGAAATTCCTGTCACATAGTAGACTCTGCATAAAGGGTTGATGACTAAAATGGAGGTTAAAAGCAGCAAAAGGGGTTTTGATCTCAAAACAGAACTGGACAGAAATGTATACTAGGGAGGCTAGAATAATGGAGAGAATCCATATGGCTATGTGGGCTACCTGAGAAGGCCAGGGGCTCATGAGAGAGCCTCAAAAAGCATCTGATAGGGGACATGCATGGGCTGGATTTCTCCTGAAGTTTTTGAAGTTGGCATCTCCTTCTGAGCACTGCCTGTGTGAAGATTTTGCATTTGCTTTGATTCAAGGCCAAGAACTTTATCTTAAGATAAAGTGTCTTGTCTCCTTTTCTTTCACATTTGCTACATCTCTTCTCTCCTCTTTCCTTGCCCTACAATTTTCCTTAAATAAAAGTTTCAGTCTTAGGGATTGAAACTTTTGCACAAGGTGCAGTGCTGCATACCTATAATCTCAGTTATTCAGGAGGCTGAGGTAGGAGGATTGAGAGTTTGAAATCATTCTGAGAAATTTAGCAATTAGTATGACCCTGTCTCAAAGTAAAAAAAAAAAAAAAAAAAAAAAAAAAAAGACCTGGGATGTAGCTTGGTGTAAGCATCCTGAGTTCAATCCCTACTAGTGCAAAAGGTGTGCGTGTGGGGGAGATAACTGAGGATAGTAGGGCTCTGATATAATATTTGGATAGTATGCACAGGGCCCTAGGTTCAATCCTCAATGTTGAAGAGATAAAGACCATTATGGTTTAGATCTAAAGTCTCAAGTTCTCCCAAAGTCTCAAGTTTGGAGATAGGGCCTGGTAGGAAGAGGTGGATCACTGGGGGGGCATGACTTAGAAAGGTATACTCTCATCCTAAGACTCTCTCTTCTCTGTCTGCTTCCTGGCCACCTTTCAGTGAATATCTTTCTTAGTCTATGCCATTCTGCAATGTGATTTCTGTTATGCCATTTATGCCTTTAGTCAGCTAGCCATGGCCTGAACCCACAGAAACTGTGAATCCAAATAAACTTTTCCTCCTTTAAATTGAAGGTTTTGGGGATTTTTTTGTGAGTGATGGGAAAGTGACTAATACATATTTTGGTACCAGGAGTGGGGTTGCTTCTGTGATTACCTGATAATGTGGTGCAGAAGCCTTTGAGACTGGTTTACAGGAGTTTGGAAATGTCTGAAGATGCAGACTAGAGAAGCCCTAGATTGCCATAAACAGAACTTGATGGTTGATAGTTGTCAGAGCTCAGAAGACTAGAATGCTGACAGCGGTGTGGATAGTAAAATCCAGGCTTAGGAGGTTTCATTTTGGAACAAGGACTCTATTGGTGGTTGTTATGCTCTGGCAGAAAATTTATCTACATTTTCCCCATGTCTGAGACTTTATAGGAGACAGATACCAAAGGCAGCTGACCAATCTGGTGGAGGAAATTTCAAGGGAACCCAAAATTCAGGCTGTGGCACGTGCACTGCTGGTTGCTTTTAGTTAGATCTATAATGAAAAGCATGAGTCAAATGCAGAACTAAATGACTTGAAAAGTTTATAGTTTTGCCAGAAAGGAAGCCAATGCAAAGCTGTGGTGAAACAGAACATGTCTGCTGAAAAGAGGAACATTAAAAAGAAAGGAACAAGAAGAAAGATGCCCAGAGAACATCTCAGAAATCAGCAAGGTTCCACACATTGAAGGCTCAAGGATGAAAAACTAATTCATTTGAAAAGACAGTCCCTAAGATTCCTGCTAATTTCTGAGATCAGCCATCTAGGCATTCACAGCCACTGTAATCATGATCTAAGGGGGCCAGGCCATTGCTCAAATTGGTAGTAGAATTTGGCATCACCCATGGTTTTTCAACCATACAGAATGCTAGAGTCACAGGGTCACAAAGGCTTCCACCCAAATTTCAGAAGGAGGCATGGGAAGTAAAAAAAAATATGTGACAAAATCACAGCTCCTGTACAGATTCCATGGGAGGGCAGTGTGTGAAGCTGTGATACTGAAGCTGAAGGTACAGTGGAGACCTCAAGAAGTTGGAGATACCAGAATTGGGGAGCATCTGCTGAGGATAACTTCAGGCAGTGAGTGCAGCCAGCCCAAGAGAAAGGCTATGTGGGCTGTCACCAGCAAGGCCACAGGAGCAAAGCTGACCAGTGTTTCTCCATTAATTTTGAAAGATAGTTTTGCAGGGTATATCAATCTGGGTTGGAAGTTGTTTTCTTTCAGGACTTGAAATACTTCACGCCAAGCTCTTCCTGACTTGATGGTTTGTGTTGAGAAATCTGTCGTGATTCTTCTGGGTTTTCCTTTATAGGTGATGTCTTTCTTTTCTCTAGTAGCTTTTTAACATTCTGTTCTTGTATTGAATTTCTGAGATCTTGTTTATTATATGTCTGGGTGTAGAGTCATTGTAGTTATGGCTAGCTGGAGTTCTATATGCTTTACTCTTCAGAATATCACTTCCTTTTCCCAGGCTTTGGAAATTTTCTGATATTATTTCTATAAATAGACTTTTAATGTCATTTGTGCTGGCCCCTGCTTTTTCACTCACACTTTTTATTCTTAAGTTATGTTTCTTTGAGTTGTCTTGTAGCCATTGAATTGTTACTTCCAGGTTCCTTGTTATTTTTAAGAGATCTTTCCTTTTGTGATCACAAGCTGCAAACCTGTCTTCAAGGACTGAAAGTCTATCTTCAGTTTCTTTCAAGTGGTTTTGCCAGTTTTCAATGGAGTTTTTAACTTCCTGGATATATTTTTGAATCTGTTTCACGTATTCTAAATCTTTCTTGTATTGTTCATTCAAGATTTCCCACATTTTCCTATGCTCCTCCATTTTTTTAAAACTATGACTTCTTTAGAGATGCCTAGCAATTCTTTTATTATATTTTTCATTTCTTCTTTTACCTGAGTTAGTATTTCTGTTCTAATTTCTTTTATAGCCTCATGAAGTTGTTTCTTTACTTCAGTTGCCATCACTTCAGAAACTTCAGG
Source organism: Dasyprocta punctata (assembly GCA_004363535.1). NCBI lineage: Eukaryota > Metazoa > Chordata > Mammalia > Rodentia > Dasyproctidae > Dasyprocta > Dasyprocta punctata. Next base: position 7,100 of record RJWM01022733.1, read on the forward strand.
TGTGTGACTCCTGATCTCTTCTGTGTTTGCATCTCCTGGACTTGCTCTGCTTGGATTGAAGGTCAGAGACTGCCTTTTGCTTCTTTGTCTTGACATATTCCTGGATTCTTCTGGACAAGTACTGGGGTCCCAGGCACTCCCTGCATTGGCTACAATTTCTCTGAAGTGAGACTCTTTGGTTCTTCTAGCCAGTGCTGGCTATGGGTATCCGATGGTGGCCATTAGGTGCACTGGTGCATGGCTGTCTGCTGCTTTTCCCAGCCTGCATTGGCTCCCCAATGGCTGGTGGAGTGCATGTGGGGTCGGGACTGGCCACCCACCAGACCTGGACTGGTGACCAGTGGGGATCCTCTACTACTGCCCCTGGAGCATGCACAGGGTTGGGTCCTGCTTCCGCCTCCAGACCAAGCTTGCTACCACAGGGAACCACTGAGATGGCCCCTAAAATGCCCACAGGGGCAGGGCTCAGTCTGAGCAATTTCCACGGGTCTGCGCCAAGCTAGGGGCTGCTGGAGGAAGCTGGGAGCAGTTCTGGTTCCAGGCTTACCTGGCCCAACTCCAAACTGGTTCCTGGCCAATTGCTCTCTCCTGCAGCTCTGTACTCACCACCAGCCCGTTCAGTCTTCCAGGTCTGCTGCTCACATCCACTGCTATTCTCCTCCAATGCTGCCTCTCTCCACAGAGGCCTCTGGGGTTGCTGCCACCATGTCACCTTGATTGCATGTCCCCAGGTTCCATTAGCTCTTCTCACACAGTGGGTCCAGTTCTGGGTGAAGGTGCTGCCAGCTACCGCTTTCTTCTTCATTTAAATTTTTCTTTTTACTCTGCGTGGGCTTCAATTCTTGCTTTAGATTCTTCCTAGTTCCAGGGGACCCACTTCCTTCCTTCTTGTCTTCCCCATGATGCTATATTTCAGCATCTGAATTGTATCTCTCAGAGAGGCTGTTTACTCTGCTGCTTACTGTTCTGCCATCTTCTTGGAAGCCTCCTAGAGTTTACATCTCACAACTTGTTGCAGGTGCTGGACATGAAGTACAGAATTTGATGTTTGTCCTCCTGAGTTTTAGTCTTGCTTTGATTCAATTTCTATTATCCTAATACTTCCTTTTGAAATGTGAATGTTTACCCTGTGCCATTATATTTTGGAAAGGGTTAACTCTCACTTTGATTTTTATAAGAGTTTACAGCCAGAAGTTTGCCTTGAGTGTTGGAAGAAACATTGAACTTGGACTTTTCAGCAGTGGTAGAACTGTAAAGACTTTGGAAATTCTTAGAGAAGAACTACACACATTTTTCATAATAAGATGGACATGGACTTTTTGGAGCCCAGGGGTAGAATATTGTGGTTTAGAAGTGACACCCCCCCACACTCCAAATTTTATGTTCAGAGGTTGGGCCTAGTTGGAAGGTTACTGCGGGCATGACTTGTAAGGATATATTCTTGTTCCTGGCTCCTCCTTTTTCTCTCTGCTTCTTGGCATCAATGTGATGGACAGCTTTTCTCCATCATGCCCTTCTACTATGCAGTTTCTGTCTTGAAGCCAGCTAATTATAGACTCAACTCACCGAAACTGTGAACTCAAATAAACTTCTTCTTCAAGTTTCAGTTGTTGGATATTTTGTCTCAGTGGCAAGGAAGTGATTAATACATAAATGACCCATTTTTAAAACTCTTTCTTTTCACAATCACATGTTCACAATTTTCATGAGCCAGATTGTGACTACAGTAAAGACTTTTAGGAATTCAAAATTATAATATTTAAAAAGTACATATCATTTGCATAACCCAAATCCTTTCTAACTTGGTGAAACCAGGGCCCTGGAGGTAATTTGGAAAATTCATGTATAACCTTCCAGCAACTGCAATTTGTTTTTCTCTTTAATACCTGGAGTAAGGAATAGCTCTATGTTAATTATCAGGAATGGCTGCATCTACCAGTTAGCAAGTAAGGCTTAAAGATCATTTTTTGCCTTAAAAATATTTCCTGGCTTACCCTCCTCCTAATGAATATGGAACACCTAGCAAATACAACATGTATTTGCAATATATACATATATATCTATATCTATATCTATCTATCTATCTATCTATCTATCTATCTATCTATATATATATATATCTTTAGCCATACAAAGGAGTAGAACAAAGATGACTTGCCTTTGGGTCCTCCCAGCTCTTTGCACAGACATTGCAGGCTTCTCTGTATGTCTGACTCAGTGATGGCAAATCAGAGTTACAGAGCCATATTATAAGGAGAGTAATACATAGGTGAGGCAGGCAAGAAGGTACCAAGAGGAGAAAGGAAGAGGAATTTTAAAGAGGAGGAAAGATGTGAAGCTGCAGTTTCTTCTAGCCAGCTTAGTTGTCATTCCTGGCATCAGTCCAAAACTTTTGCCCTGCTTTCTTGTTTAGATCTAAGTTCTCCCCTATATAAGTTGAGGTGGGGCTCTTGGAAGTTGATTGGATCATGAGGGTGCTATATACATTCGAGAGTTGATCCATTGATAAGTTTAGAGCTGAATGTAGTGTTGGGGTGGGGTCATGTTGGGACAAATGGGTCATTTGAGGCATGACATGGAAGGTCACTGACTTGTCCCTGCTTTCTCCTCTTTTGCTCCCTGCTGTGAAGCAAACATCTTTTCTCTATCATGATGTTTTTACCTTGCTGCGAATGACCTCTGGAACTGTCAACCAAAATAAATCTCTCCTCCATTAAATTGCAAATGTTGTCATGGTTTAGATCTAAAATGCCCCGCTAAAACCTCATATGTGTGGAAAGTGATGGGCACTATAGTTGACTTACTATTAGTAGGTAGGGCCTGTTTGCAGGTGGGTCACTGGGAGTGTGAGTTGGAAGGGTATATCCTTCCCCCTGACTCTTCTCCCTCTCTCTCTCTGCTTCCTAGCTGCCATGACATAGGCAGCTTTCCTTTGCCAGATCCATTATATCCTGTCTTCCTTGGAGCAAGCTAATTATTGACTGGATCCTCTAAAAATCATGAGCTAAAATGAACCTCTTCTCCTTTAAGTTTTGGGTGTTGAGTAGTTTTTCCCAATGGCAGGAAATTGACTAACACAGATGTCAAGTGTTTTGTCCCAGCATTCATAGAGTGATTAATATACCTCTGAAGACTACTGTTGGCAGTAAGTGATTTGATCCTTTATTTGAACAGATACCTTGTCAGCTAGGGGTGATCCTCTGCCTTATTGGAATGTTCCTGGGGCTCCAGTAGGCACCTTATTGGGTTTGTAGACCTTGTCTAACTCTTCAGAAACAAAAGTAATAGAAGGACAAAGAGTTTTGTGCTCTTGATCAGAACCAAAGTATCCCTTCTAGATGGTGCTCCCCCCAATTTTCTTTCAAATATCTAGATTCTTTCATTGAGTTGATGATGCTGAGGCTGACTCTCTGGGTTTCAGGACCTTGAATGTGGCTATTAAATTACTGGCATGCTCAGCCTTTGATTTCACTGGAAGTATTCCCTAACACTGGATATTAGCTGTATATGAAGATGAGAGTTTTTGAGTCAGAAGTTCAGTCTTGAGTAGCATCAGCTTGGAAGACTTGCTGTTCCTAAATGATTTTAAAAAGACACGAGTCAAGTGTTATGATACCTGGCCTTGATCTGGAGGCTTCAGCTCCATCCAGGGCCTCATTTCATATATCAAAAGGATGTCTGAAAGTGCAGTGCAGATGGATCTGCAGCTCTAGGCTGGCCTTACCTTTTGCATCGTTTTGCAGATGTATTTTGCTAAGGGCCTTTCTCAGCAGCTTTGTCTCCTCCTCTCTCCTTAGTCTTGCTCCCAGTGCTCTGGAGACCTTCCTGCTTCTTCAGCGTGTGACTACGAGGATGGAACTGGTCCTTGGGTTGGATGGGAAGGGAGCATCTTCTTGCTCTCCCTTTTCCTCTCACAGGGAACTCTGAACAAAAACATTCAACACTATGTATGATGTTTGGAAAGTTCCAGTAACCTCAATGCTTAGCCTAGTGTGTGGTCATGAGAGAAAGGGGCTGAACTGGAACCCCCAACTTCATGAGTAAAAATATTTACTCTAAAAGAAAAGAAATTGATTCTGTCTTTTCGCAGAATACAGTAATGAAGGAAAGGTGGTAATATTTCTCTGGATAATGAGACAATTAGAGGACAAGTATTTCACACTAATGCCTGCAGTGGGGACATCAACATAGTGCGTTTCTGGGGGGAAGATCAACTTACTGCATGCTAGACTGTTTTCAATGTTCCCTCCTTCACTTTGCACTGTACTGATCTTTTTTTTTTAGGTAAAACAGTTCTTCGGTGACTCTCAAGGACAAAGGTCATCTTACTTGGCAAGAGCTGCAGAATCTTTCCTGATCTGAGCCTGCTCACTTTCCCATTCTCTCTGCTCTTTCCCTAGAGCTAATTCACCAGCAAGAACATCTTATCAGCATAGAAATGCTGAGGTCTCTCAGGCTTTTGTGGCTTAGTTTAGAGTGGAACACTGTCCTTCTTTCCCTCCACCATACCCTCATACTCCTGGAAATGCCTCTTGTCACTTCCTGTGTGGTGCCATCCAGGATACCTCCTCATTCCCACCCCAGACATACACCTGTCCTTCCCCAGGTCCCCAGTGCCATGTGAGTAAGATTGTAAGTAATGCCCAGTTGTGCTTTACTGGTAAGTTCTCAGGCTTACCTCAGCTATGAGACTATATGTTCTGTGAGGACAAGGTCTGTCTATTGTCTATGCCAGTTTATCTCTAGCATGTAGCACTATATCTGGTAAAAAGTAGATATTTAATCCATATTTGATGAATGGATGGCAAAATATCAGATGAATATAGAGAGAAACAAAAACGATAGATTCAAAATATTAACTTTGAGGAAAGAGTTCTGGAAGTTGGCTTTGCAATCAACCTTGCAAGTCCACAGTGATAGCCAGAAAATCAAGGATGTTATTTTCCACCTGAGAAGATTATAGTCTAGGATTGGCTAACAGTGTCTTGGAGCCAGGCATGGTGATGTACTTCTTCAATCCCAGGACTCTGGGAGGCTGAAGCCCACCCTGGGGAACTTAGTGACTTAGTGAGTCATATCCCTGGAACCACACACAGGCACACAAAAGTGTCCTGGGCTTGGCGAGAGGCTCAGAAAGTAGGATGTGACTTTACTTTAGTGTTTGTGATTTGCCCACCTGCAGAAGTTCTGAGGGTGACATCTCTGGTGGATTTAATTTCTTCCCCTGAAAAAAATCAAAGAAATTTAGTCTAAAAACCAGCATCAATGATCACTTCAGCAGCACATATACTAAAAGCCAGTATCATAGTGGTTGGTGGTCATTAGAAGAAATGGTTAAGGATTTAGATTTAAAAGAATCCCTACTGGACCTTCCTGTTAGCATCATTTGTTGAACTATCCTCACTGATATTTGAACAAACCTGAAATTTTCTTCATGGCATCCAGCTAAAAAAAAAAGACGTGTCATTTTTCTTTTATGAATTTGAATTTGAATTCTGAAATTGTAGCTTCCGAAGCCTCTGTTCTCTTTGGAAGGTTCTCTTGCTCCTTTTGAAAGATGCAGCTTACACAACTTCTATGCTGTGCTGTTGTGAGTAGCTGGCAGTTTTTTAGGAAAACAAAATTCTTAAGCTTACAAAAACATCTGCTCTGTGTCTGTTCTATGAGTCCTCCAACTTTTTGAGCAAGTTGTAACATTTGCACTGACAACCCAAAGGCATATTTTGGTGTATTAAGGAAATCTACACTCAATAAATATGTTGTTATCCATTTCTCTAGTGTCCTATTCGAGGGTCTGAAAGTGTTTGCTTACTTTGGGATTCCTGTTTATAAAGTGTTAGCTAAGCATTGCCATCTATGATATCTGGCAGATATGCAAATATGCCTGAGCCCACAGGACGCAATTAAACTAAGCCTCGCTGAGATGGATGGGACTGTCCAGCAGCTGCTGGGGAGCTGGGATGCCCTTCACAAGGACAAATTCTGCTGCTGAAAATTTATAAAATGTTGAAGAGAAAAGAATAATTTTTAAGAGGTTCACAATGAACTAACCAGCAGGGAACTGACCAGATTTCCATCTGTTTCAAATTAAATGTGTTTATTATCCTTGCATCTTGCTCCCCAGCTCCACATAACCAGTTAGAAAATATCCTCTGGAATCTTCACTGAAAGCATATTTTTATAAGTTTATCTGGTTGTTTGTGTTCACACACAAGGCAGTGATAGTTCTTCCATCATTTTGACTCTGACATGTGCTTTATTGGGGCTATAACATGGTGTTTGTGGGCTCTATTCATTCAATATTTATTTTTTGTTACTTTTTCTGGCCCAGAATCTATGCTAGATGTCAATGTGCAGCAGTAAAAGATAATATTAAGTAGGCAAAATGAATACATAAATAAAGAAATTATAATTTATGGAAGATGCCAGAACGGAAAGAAGTAAGGGAGCTGGGGATAAGTATTAACTGTCAAGGACAGACTTTATATTGGGTAGTCAGAAAAGGCTTTTGGCAAGTGAATTTGGAGCATAGACCTGAATGTTAGGAACAAGCCACCCAAATAGAAACTGGGGATTGAGTGCTGTAGGCAGAGGAAATAGCAATGGAAAGGAAACATGGCAGGACTTGGGATCCCTGAGGAGGAGAAAAAAGCCAGTGTGGTCAGAGTAGACAGAACGAAGAAGAAATGAACTGAGAAGCCCGAGCCACGCCAAGTAGATCTTAAGGCAATTGGTCATGAGTTTACATTATACTCTAATAATGAGAGCCAAGGGTCAAATGCCATGCTTGGATTTGCATTTTAGGAGAAGTAGACTGGCAAATCTGTGAGGAACAGGTTGGAGGGTGAAAGGCGAGCAGGGAAGGCAGATGGGAAGTGGCTCAGACCTGGTGAGGAGGCTGAGGCTTGTTCTGGGACTGTATCACTGGAGATGGGGGCGGAGGATGGGCTGGAGAGAGGGTTTGGAGGTAGCGTTGACAAGACTTGCTGAAGCCCTGGATGCAGGGGCTCAGGGAGAGGAAGACTGGGGGAAGCTGTTACTGTTTGACGTGAACAATGGAGTGGGTAATGTGCGGTAGACAGAGAGAGGGAGGGAGCGCTGGGGAAGGAGCTCTGCGGGAGGGTGGGCGATAGAAACACATCTTGAACACATTAATTGGGGAGACCTGTTGCTAAGCAGTATGTAGCAATGAAGGAGTCTTTTGGCAATATATCCCTTAAAAGTCAAACCTTATAATTTATTGCCATACCTCCTCTAAGTATTAATAGAAACGTTTGGAAGAACATACAACAGAGCGTGGGACAAACAAAGTTTGGGAAATTAGAGATGATTCAGGGTTGGCAATAAATCTAGAAAATGACGTAGCATGTAGAAATGCATAATCATAGATCTTTACCCTTTGCAGCTTCTTGTCCAGACAGACTTTAGTTCTGCATGGGAAATAAACACGCTAGTTGATGTTTAGGGGCAGGAAGTCTGAAGGCTGCTTGTGCTGACAGCCATGGCCACAGCATTCAGAAAGTAGCGTGTGAATTATGATTCAAAGAGACAAAGCAATGCTTGGGCTTAGCAAATGATACAATCTGTTAATTTAATATTGTCCTTCGAGTTCCAGGGAATGCAGGCCTTTTTTTCCTCCAAGCTACATTTTAAAGTGACATTTTCTTTGTAAATCAAGTGTATGAGGAATAGAGGGCCCTCATTGCATTGCTTTAGCTGAGTCTCTGACTTCCTATTAATTTCCAGCAGATTCTGTTTGTTTTTCCTTCAGCCTGTCCACCTCTGAGTACACACTGCCCTGCTCTTTGCTTTGCTTATCTTCTCTTCTGTTTGGTGTTCTAAAGGTGTCTGGGGTGCTTTTAGGAAGAATAATGCTTGGATGATTGCTTAGCAGTCTGCAAAGCAAACTACATTACTTTGAGGTTGTCAATGGCACATGACTTGGAAGAATAGATTGTCCCAGTGGTTTCTGGTTTCTGTCTAGACGCTCAGATTTGTGCTTGGCAAAGGTCCTGTATGATTGATAGGAAAAGCTTAAGGTTTGGAGTCAGGGAGGCCCATTTCAGTTGTTAGCTCTACTGTTTTGTATTTTGTAGCATCAGCCTTGTGACTTCATTTCTTTGAACCCAGTATTTTCATCTGAAAAAATGTGGATAATAATACTTATTCAAATTATAGGGTTTTTATGAAGAGAAAATGATGTAACACATGAAAAGTTTTTAAGGACGATACTTAATTCATGGTGGTAATCACGGATAGTCTTTTTAAAAAACTATTATTATTATTGTTGTTGTTACTATTGCTATGCCTGCAAACATATGGTTGTCAGTTTGACAGACAACATTCTAGGTATGTGGCCCTTACAGGCCCTTACTTCCATGAGTGGTGGGAAGTTGGAGTGATGGAGTGGGTTTCTCTGCTGTAGTCTAGCAGAGACTGCAAACCGGAAGCCCCTGATACATTTAACTCCCTCATTTTAAAAATTGAGTTGAAATTTAAAGAAAGGGGCTGGGGAGTTGGCTTAGTGGCTTAAGTGCTTACCTGGTAAGTGCAAGGTCATGAGTTTAATTCCTTGTACAAAAAAAAAAAATTAAAGCGAGTAATTACAGATTAAATTGAGGACTTTTCCTATACAATGTGGATTGTGGGCTTCTCTTGAAATACTGGCAGATCTGGCAGTACTAAGCCCCTGCCATTCCAGAGGGCAACCCTCAGCAGTGACTTTAAAGGACATTCCCCTTCTGGTTCTCCCCCTCCATAGCTCACTGCTGCTGTTAAAGAATCTGATCTTAGATACTATACAGGCTACTGACCAGCTTATATGATTTTGGAGAAACTCTAACACTCAGTCTCAGTTACCCTATCTATAACACAAAGATGATAATGCCTAACCTGGAAATTTTATTTAAAGAATAAATAATAATAACAACAACAGCAACATTTTCTACAGTGATTGGCAAACAGAAAGACCTCAGGGCTGGCCACTACTATTATCTGGTAGCTTTGCAAATTAGTGGGCATACAATTGAAATTCATGATGACATTGGCAGCTATTTTAGGACAACCTGAAGAGGGACATATCTAGGAAAGAAAATGCTTTGGATTGTGTGGTATCAGCTTCTATAGAGAGAAGCTCTGGACGCTTTATATGGTTTGAAGGCAATTTCAGCAGCATTTGTTCATCATTAAATGGGACATGAGAGAGTGAGGGAAATTAAGAATGTCTCCTGAGTGTTAGCATGGGTAACAGGAAATGTGGGATTGCTTTTTACTGAGAAATGTTGGGAGACCATTGAACTCATCAGGAATCAGCTTTCATGGAGAGAAAAAAGGGGCTTCTATGTTCCCAGGGGTTTCTTTTATTATATGAAGAGCCAAGCTAGATCACATAAGATCAAAGGCAAAGGATAAAGCAAGTAGAGAAAAAGACCTATAGGAAATATCCACCAGATAGGAAGAGGACATACAAAGCATTGCCCCAGGAAGAGGGAAGGCAATAGTGAGAATCTAAGCAGGTTGTGTGCCACAGCTTGGTCACTGAGAAGTGACTTTGTTCCACCTACCTCCATCATGCTTAAGTAAAAAAAGAGAGTCATGAGGCATTGAAAACTCTCCCAGAAATCCCAGATGACACAGGGGAGGGGAAGAGAACATCCTGGCTCCTCCTTTGCATCCCCACTTTTCATGGACAGGAGGGGGCAAAATGTTCTTCATGGTCTAGAATTTCCATCACTGGGGTGCTGAGAGCAGCATTGTTCTGGCGTTGGCTTGTAGTCAGGGTGAGGAAATAAAATGCTGCAAAATGTAGGGGTCTAGTGGTTTGAGGGACCTCCTGGACTTCAGACTTCAGCAGCAGATGCCATCAGGATCTGTCCCCCAAAGACAGTGAGATCATTTGCATCCAAGAAACATCAGCCAAGGACATTTAGGGATGAGACCAACAATGAGCTGAGGGCACCAAGGACTCCAAATGTTACCGAGGGGGAAAAAAGCCCTGAATAAACTCTCTAGCTTCACTTACCTTTAGGACACTAACAATCACTAATTTCGGATGTCTTTGATTGGGCAGTACATTATTAGTCTCCCACCAGCATTGCTGTAGATCATACTTCTCCTGTGTGGGTTCTGATGATGACGATTGCCTTGTTTACACTTCAGGATTGTGAAGGGCACTCTTGAGAAAATACTGACTTTTTACCTGGCCATACAGATGTCTGATGAGTGACTGGGACAGTATGAAAAAAGGCTTGGCATCTCTGCCCTCATACTGTGTCTGCTGCTTTTTCTGCTTTAACCTCTGGGTCAGATTCAACTCAGTTCTGCAGGTGGACATCTTGACCATTTGAGGACTGTTTAGTCCAGAACCATAATATAGGGTTAATTTGACCTAAACTTGCCTAGCCTCTCTTCTCTTCAAGGTCAAAGATACCTACCAGCTGCAATGACTGGATACACCTGAGAACGAAAGGAGTGAAAATAGTTGGCACTTGCGTTTTTGGAAGATCTGCATCTATTGCCACACAGGCATAAATATTTCTCACTTTTATCTCTCTCCCTCAGAATTCCTACCCTTTATCTGTAACTTCTCAGCTTCCTGAAGTTGCATAGTCAATTTGTGAGCAAAGCATCTTATCCTCCGTTCTCTGACCACTAAATAAAGCCTTTCTTTCTCCCCAACACTTGTTGCTTGGATGTTGATTTTTCTGCAAAATTGGCTTTTGGACTTGGGCTTGGTAACACAAAGACTCCTGCCACTAGGATATGTGGACTTCCCTCTATATCCAGAAACCATTTTTGCAAAGAGAAGTGGGCAAAGTGAGGCCTGGAGGAGGGAAGAAACTTGGGTTTGGGTAAATGGAGTTGACTTAATCTCAAACTGACTTGTTTCTACATGAGCAGAGCAAGTCACCTTTCACTGGCAGTATTAGTTTCCTCCACCATCATGAGGAATGTGAGCTCCAGGGGAATTGAGTAATGTTAAAATACAATGAAGCTCACTTGAAACAAACAAGCAAACAAGCAAACAACCCTCTGAGTGTTCTGTGTAAAATCTGATCTCCTCTCCTGGCTCTCACAAGATTGACACTTTATATTAGACTTTTGTCTTTGAGCCACTCTGTCATAGTAAGGATGGTGAATGAATTTTATCTAATGTAGTAATTACTTCTACTTAATTAAAGGCATTTTCAACATGACATCATTAAAAGACATTAATTCAGGAAACAAAATATTCCTGCCTCCCAACCTAAAGCAACAGCATCTTTATTTATTTATTTTTTGATGCTTTCTTTGCTTGTGTTGCTAAAATACTGGCTGACAGATTGGCTGAACTGTCTGCTGTGCCATGCTGCCCACATCCTTAGTTGTCCTCCATGAAGCAAAGGAAGAGACGAACTGATTATCTGATGCTGTCATCAAGCAATAAGCTTTGGCTCACAAGGATGCTCTTCAAATTCCTGAAATAGGACGTTGTTTGAATGGTTTCCAAGCTCAAGCGTTGATAGATTTCACTCTTTTTAAATTCTTAGCCTTTGCCTTGATACGAACCCCTCACATTTGTGGAGATTTTTCTCATCCTTTCCCTGGCAATGTAAATTCGGATTCTGGGGCTTTGGTCTCCATTGGAATCATGATATTACGATGTTAAAGGGAAAATCATGCTGCTGGTCACCCTGGGTGCTTGTTAAGCGGAGTCCTGAAGAGACAGACCTGAGATTTGTTTGCCTCTGTATGCTTTTGTTCTTTGAGTTTTAATTCACTGACATTTTAAGGAAGATGATCAGAGAATGAGCAGTGATCCCAAAAACATTTGCCTGCTCTTATTGGTACTGTTCTGGTTTTGGGGCATCTAATGCTTGAAATGGTTGTTCCTATGCTTCCTGTACAATAGAACCTCATCAGATCTGCCCACATTTATGAGTAAGGGGATTTAAATTTCAATAATAATGCTTACCAGAGTTAATCTAAGAGAGGCGTTATGGACTGAGAAACCTACTTGTAGTAAGTTAAAATAGCTGGTATTTTGAGATGACTTTCTACTTGAGTGTTCTCTCAGTAATTCACTGTTTGCAATTTCTGATCAATAGTATTCAACATGGTGATGGTGCTCCTATGGAATTGTTTGCTGTGAGGAAGGAGATGCTTCTTATTTGGATAATAAAATGGAGGAAAGACTGGATAAAATCTAGACACAAAAGTTATGGGGAGGTAGGTGAAATAAACAAGCAATTTAATTAAGACTTTACAGTTTTCTTGGAATTTTTTTGTTGTCCCTCCTGAAACTTACTACACTAACTTTAGCAGCATCCTCAGAAACTAAGTCATATTAGCTGGATTAAATAGGCCAAATCGAGAATGATAAACCAACCTAGCATAATTTATGATATTATTTCTAATTTCTATCATGATTTCCTACTTAATCCATGAATATTTTAAAACCATTTTTAAGTGTCTAAGCTTACTAGGGATGCTTGCTCTCTCTCTGAGATGTTCTTGTACTGTGATCAGAGACTATAGTCCACACATTTTATCAATTCTTCGATATTTATTGAAATATCCTTTATGGACTTAAATGTGCTCAGTTTTGGAAAATATTCCATGGAAATTTGAAAAGAGTGCAGATTTGATATGAGTTGATATAAAGTCCTAAATATGCAAATTTACTTAATTTTTCAACCTCAGTATTATTTTTAGTCACTTGAGTCATCAGTTTGTGAAAATTGAACATTAAATTCACACTTTTTTATTTTTATTTTTATTTTTTATTTCAAAGATAGTAAAATCCAACAAAAGATAACAGAACAATCAAAACAAGCAGTAGAACTGGCATAGAACTTCAAAGAGAGATACTACAAAAACAATAGCTACTATATTGTATCTTGTTACTTTCAGATTAGTTGACCATTCCATCAGGCATAGCAAAAACAAACCAAAAACAAAACACAGTAAAACCAATAAAAACAGGATGTGAAGTGAAGAAGAAGAAAAAAAAAAGGAAATGAAAATTAAACAAAATTAAGCAGAACAATGACAACAATATTAGGGCTCAAAGACATGACAGAGGACAATCCCACATACTTGCCACACTGCACAATGTCATCTACCCAAGAAATGCTGAGACTGAGGGCACCAGGCCTGCAAAAAACCTAACAATACAAGCATTTAGTTGCTTTATGTACCCTAGTTGCCATGAACTTAGCAGGTCCTCTGAGCAAGCAGGATGCTCACAGGGGAGTGGAGGGGAGGTCCTTGATTCATAGCCCTCGCACCGGTAGGCCTATGGGACACACCTCTCTTTCTCTTCCTGGAGTTTGCCCAGTGGCACAAACTCACCAGGGAGGCAGGTGGGCTTGCTTCTGGTTGCTGCCTCTCGGCCCAACATGAAGGGTTCGCAGAAGGCACATAGTTCTCTCCCAGGGTTCTGCGCGGTCAGGCAAACTCACCAGGGAGGGAGGCGGGGTTGCTTCTGGTTGCTGCCTCTCCGCCCAACCTAAATTCACACTTTAAAAATTCAATTTTTCGTGATTCTATTTGCTTTTTACTTTATATAAATTACTGCATCTGTAGGTCAGAAGGTAGTCAAATATTGGTAATTGCATATGCTTCAAGCTAATAGTTTGAGGCTAAGTAACTGATGTTTGTTTGTTCAATTTTGTTTTATTTTCATAACCTTCCTTATTTATTAGTATTTTAAAATGCCATTCATGTATCTTTATTTTAATTAAATTCTATTTAGATTAATGTCAGACAAATATTTACTATTTTTCTATTTACTATGTTTTTTCCTTACTTTCCCTTCTTATTCTTATCTTCCTTAGATTAAATTTCTTTAATCTGTTTATTCTCTCCTTTTACTCTTTTAGAAGTTATATGTTCAACTATAAGTGAATTTAAATATGCAACATGATGAGCAAAGTCTAAAGTTCATCCATATTAGCTTATTTTTTTTGAGTGAAAAGATATCAAATGTTTTAAATCTAGTAATATCAACTATCTTGTGTGTATATATATATATATATATATATATGTATATATATAATATGTTTTTTTCTTTTCCCTTCTTTCCTTTTCCCTTTCTCCCGTCCCAGTTTCAGCTAGTTTCTCTTAGTTCATTAAAAAGAAAGATTTAAGATAATATTATTTGGGTGTATTTCTTGCTTATATTTTGTACTTTGACTAACTACTACAAAGATAACAGCAGACAATGTATTAATTGTCACTGTCCTACTAGCCTGTTTTGACATTCTGTTTTACTGTTATTTTTATGTTTTTCTTTCTCTCTTTAAAAAAATCTAGTCATCTCATTCATCTTTCATAACATTGTTATCATTTCAGTTTTACTTTGTTTTGAATCACCTGTAATCAGTCTCTATAGTTATTATCAATCCTTCTTTAGATTCATCACTCTGTTTAGTGATTTTTTTGATTACCATCATTTCTTGCACAACACTGGTTCTTTTAGGTTCAATTCAATTTTTCCAAGATACAAATTGTCAGTGATTGTTAAACTTTCTCAGTTTTTATTTGTCTGAAAATAGCTTTATTGCTTCCATATTTTAGTATGGGTCTAAAAACTAAGGCTGAAATTTTGCCTTAGCTCTTTGAAGGTATCATTCCACTGTGTCCTGTTCTCAGCCTGATTGTTTTTCCTTTGTAAGTAGCATGTCACTGAGAAACAGTGAAACATTGTAACTAAATGTGTGAGCTTCAAAATCAGACTGCGTAGATTTGAATCCCAGCTTGGTACTTACTGTCTAAAGACAGCAAGCTGTACAGCCATCTATACCTCAATTTCCACATCTATAAAGTAGGATAATAAGTAGAGTTATTAAGAGGATCAACTGAATAGTAAAAGTAAAAAGGTTACAGTGTGACTCAGTAAATATTCAGTAAATGGTAGTTCAACAGTGATGAATATCACTAAGAATTTATTGTTTATTAATATTATCTTTATAGGATTTCATCTTGGATGTTGATACATTGTAATATCATTCATGATTTTTTAAAGTTGTGATAAAATAATAGTAGTTTTGGACCTCATTTTAGATGTGAATTTATTTTCATTACCTACTTGGAACTTCATCTATTTCTTCAATCTGAGAAATATTGTCCTTTTTCCTTTGCGGGAAATTCTTATTCACTTCCTCTTCAAATATTTTTTTTCCTCTTCAAATGTTCTTTCTTTTTAAATTTATTCTCTCTTAAAACTAATTTTGGATTCATTATCTTTTTTTTTTTTAAATTCAGTTCTCTGTGCCTCCAAGTTCCTTACATTTTACATCTCTTAGGAATTTTGGATCATTTCTTAGATCTATCTTCTATCCTTAAATTCTGTCTTCCTTTGTGCTTAATCTATGAGGTGTGATAAAAAATAGTTAATGTTTTAACTTAAAAAATCATCATAGAAAAATGCCCATTGCCATTAATGCCCACAAAATACTCCCCATCATTTGAACACATTTTACCATCATTCTTCGTTTTCAGAAGAGTTCTGCAAGTCCTCCCTTGTGTCTGTATGAGGTAGGATAAAAAGAACAGTGAATGTAGCTGCTGAGTGCCATCCAGTGGAAAGGCAGGCATGGAAACGCATTACACTGCGTCCTCATCCACCTTGTTCACCGTATCTGGCACTCTGTGACTTCTGGGTTTTCCCCACCATCAAAATGAGCAAGAAGGGTAATAGTTTGATTTGGGATTTTAGCACAGCCATGACAGTGCAACTAGAGACTCTCATGGAAAAGAACTTCCAGAAAAACTTGAGAGAGTGGAAGGAACGAGGGGGCATATTTGAAGAGAGTGGGACTATTTTGAGTAGGGCTAGTAGCAATGCGTCTTTTCAGTGTAATACATTTTTAAAAATTTAAGCATTTGCAGTATATTTTGATTACATATCATAATGAAATTATTGAGAGTTTTATTTCAATGACTGTATTTCAAGAAGTTCTATTTGTGTCTTTTAAGACTCTGTTTATTTTTTCCAGAACATCTTATACTCTTCTCATAGTATATATTCTTTATCTCAGGGGTAGCAGTAGGGTAAGATGAGTGGGATCAAGTCGTATAAGCACAAGATTGGATGCTGTCTTAATTGAAATTCTAAATTTTGTTTACAATACATTTTTCATTAATTTTGATTTACAATTTATCACACTAAAATATTTATCATCATGATTACTGAGTTTTTAGTATTTTCTTAAATGTTATGCCCAAGGTGAGTCCCTCTTTTAGCTTACTTTTATCCCTGATTTAATAAGACAATGACTTTTGATCATTTTAATGGCAGGGAAACCCTGTGGTAAAGACATTGTCTTCTTAGCTCATTCTTCTCTGTTATACTTGATATGTAACTTAAACCGTATGCTTATTGTATTATGCTTAAATTTCTGAAATTCATTTTTCCTTTTTAATTATGGCCTAGTGCCTAAGTAACAATGATGCAAATTAAAAAACAGTTAAATTATGTTTTATATATATATATTCTAAGTGAAAGGGTGAACAAACTTAAATTTCTGAAACCTAGAGTAACTTTATGGATTCAGACAAAAAGAGTAAGAAACCTCTAGAGTCAGTAACAATGTTCCCTTCTATTTTATATATTCATTCAGTTAGGAAAATTTAATGTAACCAAAGTGAGCATAAAGGCATTACAATGCAATGAATATTTCATTCTTTATGTATAGTATTATCTTACATATGTATTTAGGAGGGTGTTATATAATTTCCTTGTGTTTATGGCATTTTTGTGGTTTATCATTAATTTCCAGTTTTATTGCACTATAGCCAGATAATATGTGTGGGATAATTTTAATTCCTTTGCATTTACTTAAGCATGGTCTATAGGCTAGTATATGGTCTATTTTAGAGAATGTCCCATGGGCAGCTCAGAAGAATGTGTATTCTGATGTTGTTAGGTGGAGCACTCTGTAAAAATCTATTGAGTCCATTTTTTTCACAGGTTTAGTTCAGTTCTGTTATTTCTTTGCCAACTTTTTGTATAGTTGATCTATCTCTTTGTGACAATGGGATATTAAGGTCCTTGTTAAAATGGTGTTATTGCTTATCTGATTTTTCATATCTATTAATATTTGTCTTACATAGCTGGTGCTCCTGTATTTGATGCATATATATTTATGATTGCTACCTCTTTTTCTTGAGGTTTTCCATTAATAAGAATATAGTGACCATCTTTATCTCTTTTGGCAATTCTTGGTTTGAAGTTCACTTTGTCTGCAAATAGAATAGCTACCCTTGATTTTTTCTGGGTTCCTGTTGCATGGAAGATAGTTTTCCATCTTTTGACTTTTAGTCTATGAATTTCTTTTTAAGTTAAATGTTTTTCTTGTAAGCAACATAGAGTTGGATCTTGTTTCTTAATCCACTCTGCCAGGCTATTTCCTTTGATTGGTGAATTGAGGTCATTTACATTGATGGTTATAACTGATATGTATTGGCTTGTCTTTGTCATGCTATTTTCCTACTGTTGGTTCTCTGCTTTTCCTCTTTGTTTAATTGTTACCCTGCTTGGGGGTTTCTTTCCTTTGTTAGTCTTGGAATTGTGGTCATTTTTGTCTCTTACATATGTATTTAGACAGTTTAACGTATGTTCCAACTTAATGTATATTTTCTGGCCACCTGCTTTGTGTTACCTGCTACACTGATCTTTTGGTCAATAGTTTGATTGAAATGCTCAACAGTAATACATATGGAACAAAGGTCTATAAACTACATAATAATATGTGAGAGATTCAAGAGTACTGAATTAACATAAACAGAATGGATATTGTCCTAAGGAACATGGACAGCTTGTATCTACATTTTAAATATGGTATTAATTCACCAGACTGTCAGTCAGTTCAGAGAGATGCAAGGTAGTTAATTTGATCAACTCTAGGGAAATAAATTGTAAATGCATATCTGAAAACAAATATATTCTCCCTTCTTCAATGAGAACACTCACCTATGCGTATCTTTAAACCGTATCTATGTATTACAAACTATATAATTAACTCAAGAAAATAAAACCTCTAAAAGTTATAATCTTCACCTGACTCAAGTGCTAAATGATGTGTTATTACTAAAATGGTGTGTGTGCATATACAAACATGGAAGGAAGGTAGGTACTTCAGTATCTTCCATGTGACCTCCTATATTGCTGAGCCCATAGAAGGAACACAGTAAATTACCTGGGTAACTGCTTGCTTAAGATTTCACTACAAAGAGATGCAGTTTTTATGTGAACATTTTTTCCCCAGATACACTAACCTGAGCTCCTGGATGCATTTTCATAATTGGACATATCCCATATGTGGATAACTTCATTATTGTCTCCATAAATCAGGATCCTCTATGTAGTCACTTGTTGGCCCAAATATATGCACAGTGGATGAAAAGAAGCGTGAGACATGCCTGAGTAGGGTGTAGAAGCAAGAGACATTTGGTTAGCTCACGGTGCCCTATTCTCACACTGGAACAATCTTTTTGTTTTACTTAGATGTGTTTCTCAAACTTCAGTGTGCATCACATCACCAGTAAGGCCTTTCACACATAGTTTCTTAGGCTCAATCTCTTTGACTTTGGGCTGTGCTCAAGAATTTGCATTTCTAACAAATTCCTTGGTGATACTGATAATACTACATATCAAGAACACTGCTTAGAATCAGTATACAGGGAGATCTTATATCAGGTGCCTGATACCTCTTGTGGAAATGCAACTCACCATCTGACACCTGGGAGGACATAAATAAAGACAGGGGCATAGTCTGTGGGGCTTTTAACTTTCATTGTTTGGATTTTTTGGTTAGTATTTAAGCCTGAGTTCCTATTATGTTTAATTATGTGTTTTCTTAATGATTGCTAAACATCTCATTTAATATTGTAATTTAATAGGTTGAACTTTATGAAACTACCAATGATCCACTACTTTTTATCCCAGCAAAGAAGTAATTTTAGGAGATTCATGTAACATTGAATTTGAATATTCCAAATGATGTGAATTTTTCTTTCTTTTTTCCTTTGCTGTATGTAGCTTCTTTTCTTGCATCCCTCCTTCATTCTTCATGTAAGAATTCCATCTCTCTTTCCCTCTCTTCTTCCTGGGTATTTCCTTTCCTTTCTTTCCCTGACTCCAAAACTATATAAGAGGAAAGACTGGAACACAGACAATAAACATGAGTCCTCAGACCTTGGCTTAATGTCATTCCATGTTGGGCGTGGTGCTAACACTTTCTATCTCTACAACTCTGGGCAAGTTACTTAACCTCTCTGTGTCTGTTTCTCCATCTACAGGAGGAGGATTGTAATGGTTCCCACTCAGGGGGCTGGTGTGAAGTTTAAATAAACAAATGCTGCTAAACAACATAGAAAAACACAACTTAATATATTCAGTAAATATTAACTAATATTCCTGAATCAAAATCTCTTTTCTTTGGAAGAGAATAAAAAGTCACCAAGAAGCAAGCCCTCCCTGCGAAAACAGCACCATGCACAGGCTGCCGGGGGCACAGCCTTTTCCCATGAGTCAGCACCATTTGCAGACTGTGGGGGAAGAGAACAAGAAGTAACTAAGAAGAAAGCCCTCCCCACAAATCAGCACCATGCATGGGCCGCTGGGGGTACAGCCAGATGCCAACCCCTTCCGGCGAGTGGGCTGAGAAACAAGAAGAGCCAACGCCTCCTCCTGCTCTGTAAGCAATCAGCTGATGCAGAGAAACACAGGCTGTGATGATAGCTACCAAGGTAAAATATTAAATGCTTGTAGTGTTTAGTGTTTCACTGACTCTGTAGGTCTAAAGCCGGTAGTCTGATCACCTATGTAGAGGATAACAGTATTTAATGTAGCATCTATGGGGGATCTTCTTCTGAAGATAGTAGCCATTGTTAATTTCCTACTATCTTTTTTTTTATTTAAGCGAAGAAAAAACAGAAAAAAAGAAATATAAAACAAAGACAACAAGCAAAAGAGACAAACAAACGACTAGAGTAAATACACAACAGTAACATTGCAGGTTTACAAAATTGGATGATAGAAACCTGACAATGGTTGCAATATTGCGTATTGTTATCTTTAAAATGGTTACTTACATTTACAGATATAGACATGTAAAATTAATCTAATCATATGAGTATTAATTGTTCTTTCTCAATAACAAATAGATTCAACAGTGTGTTCATTTTAGTTATCTTACATTCCCTACTATCTTGTTTTGAAGCCCTGTATCATTTTTATTGTTTTGTTGGGCTGGGTTTTATTCTGTTTTGTTTTGTTTGATTTTATTATATCTGATGGCATAGGCAGCTATTTCAAAGATAACAAGATTTATATTATAGTAGCCATCTTGTATTTACTATTGTCTTGCTTTGAAGTTTTTTTATTTATTATTAATTTGTTTATGTAAGAGAAAAAAAGACACCAAAAAGAAAAATAAAAAGCAAGAGACAAACAACAGCAACAAATGCAAAACAATAACAGTATAGGTTTTCAAAACAAGATGATAGAATTTAACAATGATTGTAATATTGCATATTGCCTTCAAAAGAGTTCCTTAGACTATCAGATATAGACATGTAAAACTGATCTAATCATGAGTATTAACTGTTCTTCCCCAAGAACTAATACAATTAGTAGTATAGTTATTTTAGCTATCATATATATATATATATATATATATATATATATATAAACAAATTTATGTCTTTTTCCTATTCCCTTCCTTCTTTCTTCCTTTCCCCATCCCAGTTACTTTTCCTCTTTGAGCAGTTTTTTATCCTTACACAATATTTATTGTAGATTTTAGATCATATTTGCTCTTTCAGTTTCTTACACCAGGAAAGAAATTGAAAGAGCAAATATGGTATTTACAAATGTGAGTTTGATTTATTTAACTTATGAGTATGCTCTCAAGTCATGTTCATTTACTTATTTTTTATTTTTTTGAGACAGGGTCTCACTATGCAGTTCAGGCTGGCATTAAACTCACTTTGTAATCCCGACTGGTCCCGAACTTGTAACAATTCTCCTGCCTCAGCCTTCTGACTGTCCATTTACTTACAAAAGCCTCAATGCAATCTTTCTTTATAGTTGAGTAGTACCCCACTGTATAAAAATACATCTTTGTTACCCATTCCTTGATTGATGGACACTGGGGATGTTTCCAAGATTTGGCTATTACAAATTGTGCTGCTATAAACATGGGTGCACATATATCACTGTGGTATGATGTTTTCAATTCTTCTGGGAAAATGCCCAGAAGCAGGATAGCTGGGTCAAATGGGATCTCTAATCCTAGCTTCTTGAGGAATCTTCACACAGATTTTCACAGTAGTTGCACCAGCCTACACTCCCACCGACAGTGGAGAAGAGTTCCTTTTCCCCCACATCCCTCTAGAATTTGTTATTGGTTGATTTCTTGGTCTTGGCCATTCTTTCTGGGGTGAGATGGAATCTCAGTGTTGTTTTAGCTTGCATTTCTCTGATGGTCAATGATGCTGAACATTTTTTCATATTTTTTTGCCATTTGTATTTCTTCATCTGAGAAGTGTGTATTCATCTCATATGCTCATTTTTGGATTCCAAATTTCTGTAGACTTTTGTCATTAATGATTGGCAAATTTTGTCAAAAGCTTTTTCTGCATCTATTAAGATGATCATGTGATTCTTGTCTTTGGCTCTATTGAAATGGTGTATTATGTTTATTGATTTGCATGTGTTGAACCACCCCTGCATTCCTGGGATGAATTCTACTTGAGGGTCTGATTTATTTTTAATTCTTTATATGTTGTAGATAGAAGAACTTTGTCTAAGGGAGAGTTGGTTAAGATATTTTTCCAATTCATGTGTTTTCTTTTCACTCTTTTGACATGAAAAAACCTTTTAGTAAGATAAGATCCCAGTTGTTGATTCTGGGAAGTATTTCCTGTGCGGTTTGATTTTTGTTCATGAACTCTCTGCCTACCCCTATGTCTTCAAGATTTCTATGTACTTTGTCTTCTAGAAGATTTAGTGTTTCTATTTTAATGTTTAGATCTTTAATCCATTTTGACTTTAATTTAGTGCATGGTGATAGACATGGGTGTAGTTTTAGTTTTCAGAATATGGAAAGTCAGTTTTTCCAGCACCGCTTATTATAGAGGCTATATTTCTTCCAGTGAATATGTTTGGCCCCTTTGTCAAAGATGAGGTGGCTGTGTGTTTGTAGTTGTGTCTGTATCTTCTAATCTACTCCTTTGATCTTCAGGTCTGTTGTTACTCCAGTACTATCCTGATTCTATCACAGTAGCTTTGTAGTATAACTTTAAGTCAGGGATTGTGATGCCTCCTGCCTTGCCTTTGCTACCCAGAATTGCCTTTGCTATTCTAGGTCTGTTCTGGTTCCAGATGAATTTTAGAGATGATTTCTCTAGATTTGTGAGGTATGCAAATGGTGTTTTGATTGGAATTGCATTAAATATGTATAACAATTTTGGAAGAATGGCTATTTTCCCAGTGTTTGTACTTCCTATCCACGAATAGGGAATGTTTTTCATTTTCTGAAATCCTCTTCAATTTCCTTTTTCAGAATAATGTAATTTTCACACTTTAGATCTTTTACTTTCTTTATTAGATTAATTCTTAAGTATTTAATCTTTTTGATGCTATAGTGAACAGTGTGATTTCCCTTATTTCTCTCTCCGTGAGTTTGTTGTTTGTGTACACTAATGCTATTGATTTTTGAGTGTTGACCTTGTATCCAGCTACATTACTGAATTTGGTTATTACATCTAGAAGTCTTTTAATGGATTTTTTGGGGTCTTCTATGTAGAGTATCATATCATCTACAAATAATGATAATTTAACTTCTTCCTTTCCTAATCCTTATTCCTTTTATTTCTCTCTTTTGTCTAATTGCTCTGGCTAATGTTTCCAGAACTATATTGAATAGGAGTGGTGGTAATGAACATCTTTGTCTTGTTCCTGATTTCAGGTTGAAAGTTTTCAGTTTTTAGTTTTTGTCCATTTAGTAAGAGGTTGGCTGTTGGTTTATCATGTATGGCTTTTATCAGATTGCGGTAAAGACTATCTATTCCAATTTTCTGTAGAGTTTTTGTCATTAATGAGTGTTGAATTTTGTCAAAAGCTTTTTCTGCATCTGTTGAGATGATCATGTGATTCTCGTCTTTGGCTCTATTGATATGGTGTATTATGTTTATTGATTTGCATGTGTTGAACCACCCCTGCATTCCTGGGATGAATTCCACTTGATCATGATGTATAATCTTCTTGATGATTTGTTACATTCTATTTGGGGTATTTTATTGAGGATTTTTGCATCTATATTCATTAGGGAAATTGGCCTGTAATTCTCTTTTTGGTTGGGTCTTTCTGTGGTTTTGATATTAGGGTAATACTTACTTCCAGGAATGAGTTAGGGAGACTTGCTTCCCTTTCAATTTCATTGAAGAGTTTAAGGAGTGTTAGCAATAAGTCTTCCCTAAATTCCTTGTAGAATTCAGCAGTGAATCCATCAGGACCTGAGCTTTCCTTGGTTGGTAAGGTTCTAATTACATTTTTAATTTCATTAGCTGAAATTGGGTTATTCAGCAATTTTACATCATCTTGATTCAGCTTTGGCAATTCATAGGTTTCTAGAAATCTGTCCATTTATTCTGTGTTATTGAACCTATGAAAGTAAAGATTTTTGAAGTATGTATTGAAGATCTTCTTTACTTCCACAGGATCTGCAGTGATTTTGCCCTTTTTATTCCTGTTATGTTTGATACATTGTGTCAATTTGAGAAGTTTAGAAGTTTAACTAAGAGACTCAGCAGGGAGCCATTGTTCTTACTTTATAAATATCCTCATCCTGTGTAAAGGAGGGTAAGGCCATTTGGTGAGTGCTACACCCACCCTGGGAGGGGATGGCTTGTGCACAATATAAGGGAGAAAAAGAGGCTTACTCTGGTCCCTTTTTGGCTCTGGCTGTGCATTGGGTGATACTATGTCCCCCCAAATCCTCATATACTTTTGATGGGGCTAAGTCTGGTGTTTGTGATTGGTTTGTTGTCTAGCACTGGGAGTGGTGATGTGAGTGCTGCACCTGCCCAGGGGTGGAGCTGAGATACAGTGTAAAGGAGGCAGGTCTCTCTCTCTCTCTCTCTCTCTCTCTCTCTCTCTCTCTCTCTCGCCAGCTTGCCTTGCTGTTTGGTAACACCATGAATGGCTGTCCTGCCATGCCACTAAGTATGGGGTGAAACTCCCGAGAAACTGTAAGAAATAAACCTTTCCTTCTCTAATTTTGGGAGTCAGGTATTTTGTCTTGGCAATGAGTGAAATGTAACTAAGACAGAATTTGGTACCAGAGGAATGGGGTTGTTGCTGTGACTAAACCTGACCATGCAGTTCAAGAACCTTTGGAAATGGCTTGTGGGAAGAGTTTGGAAAGGTTCAGAGATGTCACCTACATGCATAGAGCTGGAACAGTTTAGGTTGTTCTGTATGGGAGATTCTGGTCAGAGCCTGGGAGACCAGAAGGCTGATAAAAAGCGTGTTGGTAAAGACCAGGCTCGGGAGGTTTCTGCTGGGAAGAAGGACTGCATTGGTTGTTGGACTCCACATGATATGTGTTATGGCTTGGCAGAAAGTTTGTCTGCATTCTGCCCATGCCCAGAGACTTTGCCTGAGACTGAGATTAAGAGAGGAGGGCTGATTAGTCTAAAAAAGGAAATTACAAGGCAGCCAAATGTTGAAATGGTGGCCTGGCTGTGGTTGGGGGCTTTTAGTAAGATTTATGTTGTGAATAAAGAGCAAGGAGCCCAGCATGGTGATTTAAAACTTTGTGAGTTTGGTCAGGAAGCTGTGGACTGTGAAGATTGATCTGAGACCTTGATTGCTGAGAAGGAACAAGGGAATAAAAAAGAGGCATCCCAGGAAGCAGCGGGCCTCCACCCTTTGCAGCCTCAGGCCTTCACAAGTGAAAGAGTTTACTTGGAGGAAAAAGTCACAGAATGCCATTTCCTGGAGTAGCGACAGAGGCCACAGGAGATTTTGAAAGGGTCGCGGCTGCACCAGGTTCTAAAATAGAGGCGACCACACCAGATTCCAGAATGGTGGTGGCATAGAGAAGCTGTTCCTCACAATCAGGTTTAGAGAGCTCAGTGATCCAGACAGTTGACCCCTACAGCAAAGAGAGAGGAAAGCCTGGCTACTGCTCCAGCTGGCAGCAGACCTTGACGGCATCCACATGGAACTGGTTTTAAATATAAGAAAAATGCACAGCTCCTGCCCCACCTGCAGAGGACATTATATAAAGATGTAAGGGTGAAGCCAAGGAACATGGATCATCCAAGGAAAGCTATAAAAGTTAAGACTCCTGAAAGTGCTGCAGGGGTGGGATCACTCAAGCCTTTTGGATCTTGCAATCAGATTGCTTCAGATGCTGAGTGAAGACCTCCAGGACTTAATGTTTGCCCTGCTGGATTTTGGACTTGCTTTGGTTCCAATGCTTTGTATTCCCCTGTTTGTAACTTTTGGAATGGTAATGTTTATCTTGTGCCTTTATATGTTGGAGGTGCTTAACCTTGTTTTCATTTGTACATGGGGTTACAGTTAAGAGTTTGCCATAGATCTCAGAGGAGATTTGGAACTTGGACTTTTCAGTGGTGCTGAAACTGTTAAGACTTCGGCAACTTTTGTAGAGGGACTAAGTGTCTTTTATATTAAAGGTGTACATGAGTCCTTGGTGAGCCAGGGGTGGAATGTATTGGGTGATACTATGTCCCCCCAAGTCCTCATATACTTTTGAAGGGGCTGAGTCCAGTGTTTGTGATTGATTTGTTCTGTAGCACTGGGATTGGTGATGTGAGTGCCCTACCTGCCCAAGGGTGGAGCTGATAGACAGTGTAAAGGAGGAGGGTCTTTCTCTCTCTTGTCCCCCCACCACCAGCACACCTTGCTGTTTGGCAGCCACCATGAATGGCTGTCTCACCACACCACGCTGCCTTGGAGTCAACTAAGTATGGACTGAAACTCCCAAGAAACTGTAAGAAATAAACCTTTCTTTCCCTAATTTTGGGTGTCAGGTATTTTGTCTCGGCAATGAGTGAAAAGTAAGTAAGACAGGCTGCTTTTGCTCTGGCTGCTGCCTTGAAGTGTTG